>JAOTOM010004781.1:0-170000 GCA_034440615.1 Ashinkailepas kermadecensis | reverse complement strand
CTGTCTGTCTGTCTGTCTGTCTGTCTGTCTGTCTGTCTGTCTGTCTGTCTGTCTGTCTGTCTGTCTGTCTGTCTGTCTGTCTGTCTGTCTGTCTGTCTGTCTGTCTGTCTTGTTGGGAAAATTGTCCGCATAAAACTAACGACATTCAGTTCATAGATCCAAAGAAAACGCCGTCGTGTTTGGAATTAACTATTCTATTCCATTCACTCTTCAACGCATTCACTCCAGCAAAATAAAGACTAAAATCTGTCGGCCACTGCCGTTTCACTTGGCCACAATCTGCCGGAGGCCACACCGGAGCACAAAGTCCAAATCCACAGCTTGACACCACGTCAGCACGGTGCCAGATCCAACAGCTTTCTCCCGTGCCACACCCAAAGCTCCTCCCTCAACCCCTCCGGCAAATGACACGCCATGTCACGCATGCGCAGTGAGCGAACGAAAATCCCACGTCATTCCGGGTGCCAAATCTAAAGGATTTCCTCACGTTTTACCAGTAGTCCTTTACGCACGACAAGGAATTCCCTACACGCACGCACGCACCACCGACCGCAGCAGAAGGCAGCTAGTTACAAAGTCCACCACTAGATGGCAGCACGTATCGGCCGGCAGGTCAGAAATAGCCGGCCAGGCACCGCGCGCACATATTTCTTAACATCCTCCCCCTTTGGTGAATAGTGGCCGTAAGACACGAAACAATTCACCAACACAAATATATAATCAATGAGCAAGCTTACACACACACACACAAACAATGAAAACACTAAAAATTGACAACATATCACACACCGCAGTGCCAGTGCTCGCGCGACCACAATCACTACATAAATGAATGTCTTAACCCACCGGGTTCCCAATCTCGTGACGAGGCGGAAGGACGAGATCGGCCTAGGACGGCGCAGGATCGAGGACTTCCAAATCATGAAGCCGCTGCACTGCCCTAGTCTTCAATCCTTTGCTGGTGCGCACCTCAGCCGACCTGGCGATACCATCCCTCCCCGGGAACAGCTTGGTAACAACGCCCAGGTCCCACCTCACACGTGGTTGCTTCCCATTCTGAAGAAGCACCATAGAACCTACAACCAACTTACCCTGTGGCCTGAATTTGCGCACTGCCAGTGGCAAATTTCTGACGTACTCGCTGCTCCACACGGACCAGAACTTACGGAGACGTTTCTCCCTGGCTTGAGACCTGGCCCGTAGCTCACCTGCCGACACCTCTGCCGGATCGTCCGCCTCTCTTGCCTGAAACCCTACACTATGTCCTGTCAGGAAGTGGTTAGGCGTGAGAGGTGTCGGGGAGTCGGGAGAGTCACCAACGAATGTGAGCGGGCGCGAGTTCACACACGCCTCGATCTCTGTCAGAACAGTTTCAAGCTCACTTTTGGTCAGATACCGCTGACCCAGCGATTTTTTTAGTGCCACTTTCACACAGCGCACCATCCGCTCGTACTGACCGCCCCACCAGGGTGCGAGCGGAGCCGAGAATTTAAAGCGGGGAGCCAGTCGTCCGAAATACTTCTGCAACAGAGATTCAGCAGCCTGAAATGAGCGGGCATTGTCGCAGTAAACGGTAGAGGAGACCGCCCGGTAGACCGCCCCTCCTCGCTGATAATCTGCGGAAGGCTAACAAGAAATCGTCAAATGACATTGATTCGGTCAATTCGAGATGTATAGCGCGAACTTGAGAACACACGAACAGGGCAATGTATAACTTCCTATTGGGGAAGTCGACCGTGAAGACTGCGAAGTCACAACCACAGACCATAAACGGCCGCCCCTGAGACACCCTATCGTGGGGTAGGGGGCTGCCGGTTCACAGCAGGCCTGAGAAGATGCATCTTCTCAGAAGATGCATCTTTCAATCCACAAAGATGAGCGCAGCGCTGTGATGAGAGTTGAAACACCCGCATGCTTCATCAAGAGGTGCTGTTCTCTCACTAGTAGAACAGCTAGGTGACCCTTCGGTATGATAACCGAATGTTTCTCCTCATAGGAAAGTTCTGAAAATTGCAAACGCCCACGCACACGCAGCAGACCATCGTCGCCGAGGAACGGTGTCAGCCTGAGAATCGGGGGCTTAGCAGGAATCTGTTTACCCTGCTTCAGCATGTTGATCTCATCAGAATATTTATCCGCCTGCACTGAGCGGAACAGCTGCACACGACCAGCCGAGAGCTCCTCAGCAGAAAGCTCGCCCACGCAACGCTGCGAACGACACCGCGCGTTATTTATAAATCGAAGCATCCAACCGACCACACGGGTTGCTTTGGAGAGCGTGCCATATCTCTCCACCTGCAGGAAACCACGGTCATCATCAGCTTCAACAACAGCTGTAGCAAGAGCTCCAACAGCCTCGGCGCCGACCTCCTCCGGCATTGAGCTGGGCACCGGCGCCTCCTCCTGCACTGGAACATCAGGCTGTGACAGCCATGCTGGCCCATTGAACCACATAGATGACGCCACCAGCTCGTCTGTCAGAAGACCACGCGTTAAAAGGTCTGACGGATTTTCAGCTGACCTGCAATGAGAACTGATTTGGAAGGTGCCCACCTACCCCCGTTAAAAAAGTCCCCGGATTTCCATTAAAAAAAAATCAAATGTGGTTCTTTATATTTGTGTTATATAATAATTAGTGACCAAATTAACTGTCCTGTGGAGGGGGCCAAATCTACCACCATTATTTCTGAATCACCGGATTTCAACCCTAACTTCTCCCCATCCTGTTTGAAGGTTTTTCTTTTGGTATCCCTTGAAAAGTCACCTCACACTGCTAAAATTACACCTGAACAAATCACTCAAAAATTTGAAATTTGCCAGTATCAGGCATTCCAATTAATAACGCCCGGTCGCCAAAACGCCAACGTTCGTGCACGTGTACATCCGCCTTGCGCAGTTGACGCATTCGTCACTCTACGTGCGCTTCTCCGGTTTCTGCTAGGTCTCCCACGTTTTGCTAATTACTGTCACGTGATAGTCTTGTGCCACATTTGACATGTGGAATGCTTGGTAATGCGGCTCACTGGAAAATAATCGATTAATTCAATTCGATGTATTAGTTCTCTTCTTCCCACATATTCTCGTAATTAAGAAATCCGGAGACACACTGACCTTTGATGCACCTCATCTCTTTGGTTAAATAAGCTCCCAGATTGGCTACCGAGCCGTGGCCCTAGCTAGGTGTTGGTTTTTTTACCCGTTGCGTTTTTCTTCTTCTATGGATGTGTTTTAGGGCTCCAGCCAATTTGTGTTAGGGGCCCGGCACATGTTTGAGACCGAGCTCTTTTTTACAGCTTTGTTGGTGTTTTATACACCGAGTATATTTTTGACGTATCGGCGCGTTTTCGAAGACGCCGATGTGTTTATTTAGTGCCCGGTCTTTTTGTTCCTTGTTTACGATCAAGTCCCATTTTGAGGGCCCAGCCTGTTTTTGAGGCCCCGTGTGGTCTCATGACCCTCGTGTGCCTTGAGGGCCTCCGTTATGTTTTTATTTAGCGCTCCCAGTGTGTTTATTTCGAGCTGCAGCGCATATTTTAATGCCCTGTCGCTTTTTGCGAAACTCGGTACGCTTTGGATTACCCACATTAAATTTGGTACTACCGACGGAATTTTGGGTCCCGAACGCGACATTTGGGAGCCCCGTGGTAACTTGTTCGGATCTCAAGCGCGAGATTTAGTGGCTAGGACACGCTTTGGGGGGCCCAACACGTTTTGTGGGCTTTTCGAGCGGTTATTGGGATCCAGAGTGATTTTCCATGTCGGGACTGTTTTTTCTTGCCCCGGCTTCATTTGCTGGGTGATCACAATGAGACTTTTGGAGCCCCGGTGCCACTTGTCATGCCCATAGCGTCATTGTCACAGACCCGGACGAGAATTCTTGGTACCCCTAGGTTCAGCGTGACTTTCCGGGGCCCGGGCCCTACCGTTTGTGGCCTCGGTCGTGATTTTCTTGAACCCCAGCACGATTCTTTTGAGCCCCCAGCGTGATTTTCAGGGGCCCAGGCGGGAACTTTTGAGGCCCCAGCGTCCTTTTCAGAATTCCCTGCGCGACATTTTATCCCCCAATGTGATTTTTCGGGGCCCCGGTACGATTATTGGGGGCATAAACGGTATTTTTAAGGAGACTGGCGCAATTTTTTTCCGGAGCTCGACGCGATTCTTGGGGGCCCCAGAACCTGTCAGGGAGGCAACTGCCCACAATGTCTCCTCCCGATTCGGCATGCCACTGTGCTATGCAATTATGCAACATAAGCATACAGGAATAACTCATCTGCTTCATCACTCACCAGATTTTGTTTGCATTACTGAGGCATGGGTAAGTGAGGAATATTTTGGGGATAACTTGCAGGACTATGAGATCCAGGGATACAATATGTTTTCATGCAATAGGGGTCCAGCAGTGAAAGGGGGTGGAGTAATGCTCTATGTGAATAGCTTATACAGTTCTCAAAAAGTAGCAGATAGGGTAAAAAATGTGTCTGTGGAGTCCATTTGGCTTGATGTTGCTGTGGGAAAAGGCAACAGCAATAAACTGAGGATAGGAGCTTTGTATCGATCAGGAACCTTGCCACATTCTCAGCAACTGGAGCTCGATAAGGTGATTTGTGAGGAAATCAGTAGAAACTTTCAGAGGAAATGCCTTATTCTTGGTGACTTTAATCTAAAAGGATATGAAAATGTTGGTGTTGCTCCCATCATGTAAACTGTTTAGGAAATGCCTTGAAGAGGACTTGTTCTTACACCAGTTTGTAACGGAACCAACCAGGCAGGGCTCATTCTTGGACCTTGTCTTTTCAGATTTAAGTGATTTAGTTCAAGACTTGACTGTAGGAGAAACTCTGGGAAGAAGTGACCATAACATAGTGAGATTCAAGGCACAAATAGCAGGGACAATCAAGGATAATTTGGCAAGGATTCCAAATTTTAACAGGGCAGACTTTGACTGCATGAAAGAGGCTTTAAGTGCCATAAAATGGGAAGAAGAATTATTTGATTTAAATGCCTGTGAAATGTGGGAAAAGTTCAAATCTTACCTGAGGGGAATTCAGATTAGACATGTCCCCCAAAAGCAAAGGCACAAAAGAAGGGTAGGAAAGCCAGCATGGCTCACACCAGATTTGAGGAAGGCAATTAAGGCTAAGAAAGATGCATTTAGAGTATTTAAGGAAGCTTCAAATATAGTAAATCTAAGGTCGTATCAAAAAGCTAGAGATGCTGTGAAGCAGAAAACCAGAGCAGCAAAGCGAGCAAAATAATTGGATTTGGCTAGGAACTGTAATGGGGACAGTAAAAAGTTCTTTAGTTTCTACAAGCTAAGTAAAGTTTCAAGCACAATTGGTCCACTGGAAGTAAATGGGACTATATTGAGTGAGGATGGTGAGATGGTTGAGGAGCTGAGCAAGCAGTTTAAATCAGTGTTTACAGTGGAGGATGTGACTAATCTGCCAACCGTGAACCACAGTTCAGTGACAGGTGATCAGATACACGATGTTGATTTCATTGATAGTGATGTTGTTTTCAACTATATCAGAAAAATAAAGCCAAACAAGGTAGCAGGACCTGATGGAATTTATGCTAGGGTATTGCGGGAAGCTGAAAAGGAACTGGCAATTCCACTTAGTATAATATTTTGTAGATCAGTTTCACAAAATGAAATTCCAACAGATTGTAAAAGGGAAAATGTAGTTCCTATTTTCAAGAAAGAAGAAAGAGGGAAAGTTGAAAACTATAGGCCAGTAAGCCTCACATCCCTAGTCTGCAAGGTACTCGAATCAATTATCAAGGATAGAATAGTTAGTTTTCTGGAAGGAAACAGATTGATTCAAGATACTCAACATGGGTTTGGAAAAGGGCGATCGTGACTCACAAATCTCTTGGACTTTTTGAATTTTGCTACAGAACAATTTGATCAGGGAAATCAGGTTGATGTAGCATATCTTGACTTTAGTAAGGCCTTTGACAAGGTACCCCATAAACGGTTAATGATGCAGTTTCAGGTCCATGGCATTGCAGGTAGCATCCTAAAATGGATAGAGTTGTGGCTTTCAGATAGACAGCAGAGAGTGATGCTAAATGGTACAAAGTCATCATGGCAAAATGTTCTTAGTGGAGTCCCTCAGGGGTCGGTACTGGGGTCACTATTGTTCATTATATTTGTGAATAGCATTGAATGTGGCCTAAGCAGTAAGGTATTAGCAGTAATTAGCAATAAGCAGTAATTTGCGGATGATTTGAATATCTTTAGGGCAATAACAGGGCACAATGAGCAGGTTTTGCTGCAGAACGACTTAGACGAGCTCGTTAAGTGGTCCGAAAAATGGCAAATGAAGTTTAATTTTGATAAGTGCAAAGTCATGCATGTAGGTAGGCAGCATATGAAGGCGCCATACTTGATGGGTGGCCAAGTACTATCTGTGACTCAGCAGGAGAAGGACTTAGGTGTTATTTTGAACACAAAATTGGGGGCATCAGACCAGTCCAAAGACGCCAGGAAGAAGGCACTAGGAATGCTTGGGGCAATACAGAGGAATGTGTCATACAAAAGTGAGGAGGTCATCAGGAAGCTTTACTGTGCATATGTCAGGCCACATTTGGAATACTGTGTCCCAGCTTGGTCCCCTAGTTATGAGAAAGATTGTTGGCTTTTAGAGAGAGTACAAAAAAGGGCAACAAAAATGGTTAATGGTATAGGCAACCTGGCACATGAGGAAAGATAGAAGAAATTGAATATGTTTTCAGTTAGATATAGAAGGCTGAGAGGAGATCTCATCGAGGTTTTAAAATTTGTTCATGGTCAGGAACAGGGATATCTCAGGAAAATGTTTGAATTTAACAGAAATGATGCAATTAGAGGTCATCAATTCAAAATTAAAGTTAATCACAGCAGGACAAGGTTAAGACAGTCTTTCTTCACCAACAGGGTAGTAGAACATTGGAACCAGCTGCTAGGAACCATTGTCAGTAGCAACACACTGAACATCTTTAAAAACGGCATAGACCATCATTATAAGAATAGGGGGCTTGTTTTTCTGTATTCCAGGGAGGGTTGATCGACAGATTTGGTGAGCAACTGGTTCAGTGTCCAAAGTGCAATCAAGAAGGGCCCTTGTGGCTCATAGTTGCACTGATCTTTTATGTCTTTATGTCTTTAAGTGATTTCAACTCCCAAGTTCTCCAGACAGTTTGAGGAAAGTCAAACATCTCCTACATGGATAGGCAAGGATGGACTATTAGGCAACAGGGATACCATGGAATTCAGATCATAGTACTTTTGCTGCAATACATACCTTCTTCCGCAGGCTGCTTTGGAGATTGATGCGCTCCTGAAGTTTGGTCAGGGTTGGAGTTGGATGTGGATGGAGCAGCACTGTGAAGGTGCTGCTCCATTTGCATATGGTTCAAAGGACTTCTTTCTGTTTATATTAGCAATGCAGGTAGTGAAGTAACACTTTAATTAATTGACTTCTATGGTGTCCTGAGTGAGCAGTAGAATCGAGACGGATTCTGGTGATATACGTTATAGAAGTAAGGTTATGATGTAGCTTTTAGACTCCAGTGGGAATGGTATGGATTCACTCATTAGTGAATCCATACCATAACCAACATAACCTATTCTAGCATATCCTAACCTCCCTTTGGAGAAAACAAATTAGAAACAAAAATTAAGCAAGATATTTTCTGAAAATTTTATAAATAAAAAACGAACCCAATCTAACCGAACCTAACGTCAGCTGCTTTTGAAGGGAAATTTCCGATTTAATTTAATTTTTTTTAATTTTTCCAAAATTTTCCAATTTAACAAACTAAACTAGCCTATCCTAGCCAAACTGGTATTATTGTGCTTTAAGGTGGTAATATAACAAGTTTTTTACACACATTTGCCTCCATATAGCAAACAAATGGGTTCAGTTTGGTTAAGTTAGGTTAGTTTAGGCTTTTGAAGTGGGAAAACTTTTCAAAAAATCCCCAAAAAAGTTTCCCCCCAAAATAGCGACATATCTGGTAACTTTGCAGCTTAAGGTGTTCTTTTTCATTTTTTGGATTTTTTGCAGAATACCATGTTTATGAAGGAGACTAAGATGACGGGACCACGTATTTTCGGAGCAAATGCTTACTTTTCAGCTTGTGAGCAAAATAATGCCAAAGAAGGGCTTTGAGTTCGGTAACAGCATATACATAAATGTGTTTTTTTTTGTATTCAACAAAACCTAACCTAACCTAGCCTAACCTACCATTTGAGAACAAAAAATCAACAAAATCAAAATGTCAAGCATTTTATTTTCTGAAAATTCTCAACCTTAAAAAAGAAACCTAACCCAGCCTAACCTAACCTAAGCTGCTTTTGAAGAAAATTGTTTTTTTTTCTTGTGAACATGTTTGGAAATTTTTGGGGAACTTTTTGGTATTATTGTGCTTTAAGGTGGGAACAAAACAAGTTGTATGGGCGCTGTATGACCAACGCAGTCAATGCGGCCGAAAGCCCAAATAACCAACCAACCAACCGATAAAAGTTTTTACACACATTTGTCCCCATAAAGCAAACAAATGGGTTAGGTTTGGCTAGGGTAGGTTGGTTTAGGTTTTTTAAGTTGGAAAATTTATTATTTTTTTCCTATTAAAATAAAATGAATTTGCACCGAAAATAAGTGGTCCCATCATCTTAGTCACCGTCATGAACATGGTATTCTGAAGAAAAATTCAAACATAATCTTAAGCCGCAAATTTGCCAATCATTTTTGTATTCAACAGCAACTTATGATAGGTTAGGTTTGGCTGGGTTGGGTTCTTTAAACTTTAAAAATTGAAAATTGAAAAATGCTTTAACTATCTCATGCGCAGTGAAATTGAAACACGCCTGATGCTACCAATTTCTGCAATATAAGAGGAAAAAACTATGACGTCACCAAAGCTTGAAGGCGACTTTGGTGTACCTTCTAAGGTAATAGTATTGTGGGTGGCATGTAATGCGCGCTACCAGACATTGGTCTTGTATGACTTTATAGGTTTTGTTTAGGAAGTTATGTGTGGCCATAGCTTAATACCTATTGCTTTCTTCAGGAATATCAATTATAATGAGGTGTCTATACGACTTCTTGCTGCCTTTTTTCTCTCATGGTTTCATAGGCTGGCAGATTGGCTCATACGTGGCTTTCGTTGGTTGAGTTTGAGATTGGGTTCCATATCAATATTGAATGCATGCACATTGTCATTGGGCTTGTAGGTAGGTACCTTGGTAAATAGCAAGCTGATGGTGTGATGGGTAGGTTGCTGAAGATAATTATAGTTTGTATATCCATAATCTCAATGATAATCATGATTGTTTTTCACTGGACTGGATTGCATGCAAGTTTGACAATGTGGTTGTGCCATTGATGGACATTGACAATGTGGACAATCTATGTAGTTTTGCCATTGGTGGTGTGTACAAAGATCAGTATGGCCATGCAATTGTTGCTTAGTTGCTTAGCATATTTTTTTTCAGACAATCTGGTTTAAAATGCATCATCATCAGCTAATCTCAACATTTTGTGATGTAAGCTGTACTTTCACAGCAGAGGGAAATCCAGCTATTTTGTTTGTTTTTGCACACAATTTTTAATTTTTCAGCAAAAGGTGGAGAGTCAGTTCACTATCTAATCCAAATCTGTGTCTTTTCAGTACAAAATGTGCTGGTTAACATCAATGTTTCTACTTAGCATGGTGTTTTTCATTTTTTCCCTTTAGCTTTCTTATCAGCATAAAATAGCATAGGTTATTGCGGGGCCCAAATCAACATTGAGGGGCCAAGATCAACATTGGTGGGGCCATGGCCCCCACAAAGGGATACAAATCGACGCCCCTGCCTATAACAAGAACAAGGCTAGTTTTTTTCGACAAAAAAGATTGTGCTTGTAATCCAGACTAAGTTTTAATATTTAAGCCGAAGACATATACAAACTGGTTAAAATATGTTATATTCAGTACACAATTTCTTCATATATAGGAGGAGAAAAAAACTTGTTCAAATGTAAATGTACCTAATTGACATATTTGTCACCTGGTATCACTCTTTGTCCATTTTGTTTTTAAAAAAATGCAGCTCATAAATGCACCATTTCAGTTAGCAGATCTGATCCAAATCATCAATTTCTCATACCTTTGACCCTAACTTGGTGTAACTATAACTTAGTGGTAAATTATTGACATGAGGGTCTTATCATGATTGTTATTTCCATGCACTAAGAACATATTTTCTACCGACAAGCACAACATTTGATAGACTTCCAGTTTAGATCACAAACAAGGTTTTGATAGAGGTGTTTGAATGCATGCTTATTTACATGACTAAGATAGTGTAACCACTCATTTCCATTGCATATGCTTAATCTTGGTTGGAAAGCAAAATAATGCCAAAATCAAAAAGGAGGGCTTTCAATTGGCTCATATACAATAACTAGTTACTTAAAGCTTTAGAAATTGCAAGGTAACCCAATATCAAATTAGCTAGCCTAATCTAGTTTCTCAGAGAAAAGTATCAAAATCTTGAAATAAAAGGACATAACCTAACCAGGCCTATCCATCTTTTTCTTTCGTGGAGGAAAAACATTGCCAATATGCAAACAAAGCAGGCAAAACACAACAAAGCAATCTTGCAAATGATGTAATCAGCAATAATACATAAAAGTTTCCGGATGGCCCTGGGTTTTGGTTGGTGTGACTATTATGGTGGGAATAGCTGATGGTAGCAGACATTTGCTTCTCTGCAAAGAGGCAAGGTTAAACCGTTCTTGCTTCAGGTTTCTTCTCTTATCAATTTATTTTAAATGCTTGGAGCATACTCTTAGTCTCTTGGTTCCCCTACATTTCACAACTTAGACATATGTTTTATTGTGTGCCAAGAGATTTTGCTTAGGCAGAATCCTGATGAAAATGGTGTAACCAGATTTCTTCTTTATTAAAGTTGCCTGCCCAGTTCCACTTCTATCCTCTGGTACTGCACAGTAAGGCATGCCGCCTGAAAGAGAGATGTGTTCCATTCAAACATTATATCAAGATGCTGAATTCATACTACAGGAAATCAGACTGAAACTTATTGAAAGTTTCAGGAAGGCATTCCTAGATCCTAGATTCTCCGATTTAAATGCCTGTGAAATGTGGGAAAAGTTCAAATCTTACTTGAGGGAAATTCAGATTAGACATGTCCCCCAAAAGCAAAGGCACAAAAGAAGAGTCGAAAAGCCAGCATGGCTTACACCAGATTTGACAAAAGCAATTAAGGCTAAGAAAGATGCATTTAGAGTATTTAAGGAAGCTTCAAATATAGTAAATCTAAGGTTGTATCAAAAAGCTAGAGACGCTGTGAAACAGAAAACCAGAGCAGCAAAGCGAGCAAAAGAATTGGATTTGGCTAGGAACTGTAATGGGGACAGTAAAAAGTTATTTAGTTTCTACAAGCTAAGTAAAGTTTCAAGCACAATTGGTCCACTGGAAGTAAATGGGATTATATTGAGTGAGGATAGTGAGATGGTTGAGGAATTGAGCAAGCAGTTTAAATCAGTGTTTACATTGGAGGATGTGACAAATCTGCCAACTGTGAACCACAGCCCAGCAACAGGTGATCAGTTACATGATGTTGATTTCATTGACAGTGATGTTGTTTTGAATTATGTCAGGAAAATAAAGCCAAACAAGGTAGCAGGACCTGATGGAATCTATGCTAGGGTATTGCGGGAAGCTGAAAAAGAATTGGTAATTCCACTCGGTATAATATTTTGTAGATCAGTGTCACAAAATGAAATTCCAACCGATTGGAAAAGGGCAAATGTAGTTCCTATTTTCAAGAGAGGAGAAAGAGGGAAAGTTGAAAACTATAGGCCAGTAAGCCTCACATCACTAGTCTGCAAGGTACTTGCATCAATTATCAAGGATAAAATAGTTAGTTTTCTGGAAGGAAACAGAGTGATTCAAGATACTCAACATGGGTTTAGAAAAGGGCGATCGTGTCTCACAAATCTCTTGGACTTTTTTAATTTTGCTACAGAACAATTTGATAAGGGAAATCAGGTTGATGTAGCATATCTTGACTTTAGCAAGGCCTTTGACAAGGTACCTCATAAACGGTTAATGATGCAGCTTCAGGCCCATGGTATTGTTGGGAACATCCTAAAATGGATAGGGTTGTGGCTTTCAGATAGACAGCAGAGAGTGATGCTAAATGGTACAAAATCATCATGGCAAATGTTCTTAGTGGAGTCCCCCAAGGGTCAGTACTGGGACCACTATTGTTCATTATGTTTGTAAATAACATTGAAAGTGGCCTAAGCAGTAAGGTTTTGAAATTTGCAGATGATTTGAAGGTCTTTAGGGCAATAACAGGGCACAATGAGCAGGTCTTGCTGCAGAAAGACTTAGACGAGCTTGTGAAGTGGTCCGAAAAATGGCAAATGAAATGTAATTTTGATAAGTGCAAAATCATGCATGTAGGTAGGCAGCATATCAAGGCTCCATACTTGATGGGTGGCCAAGTACTATCTGTGACACAGCAGGAGAAGGACTTAAGTGTTATTTTTAACACAAAATTGGGGGCATCAGAACAGACCAAAGAAGCCAGGAAGAAGGCACTAAGAATGCTTGGGGAAATAAATAGGAATGTATCATAAAAAAGTGAGGAAGTCATCAGGAAGCTTTATTGTGCATATGTCAGGCCACATCTGGAATAGTGTCCAAGCTTGATCCCCCAGTTATGAAAAAGATTGTTGGCTTTTAGAGAGAGTACAAAAGAGGGCAACAAAAATGGTGAATGGGATGGGCAACCTGGCATATGAGGAAAGATTGAAGAAATTGAATATGTTTTCACTTAGATATAGAAGGCTGAGAGGAGATCTCATCGAGGTCTTTAAATTTGTTCATGGTCAGGAACAGGGTTATCTTAGGGAACTGTTTGAATTTAACAGAAATGATGCAATTAGAGGTCATCAATTCAAAATTAAAGTTAATCACAGCAGGACAAGGTTAAGACAGTCCTTCTTCACCAACAGGGTAGTAGAACACTGGAACCAGCTGCCAGAAACCATTGTCAGTAGCAACACACTGAACATCTTTAAGAACAGCATAGACAATCATTATAAGAATAGGGGGCTTGTTTTTCTGTATTCCAGGGAGAGTTGATCAACACATTTGATGGACAACTGGTTCAGTGTACAGAGTGCAACCAAGAATGGCCCTCGTGGCTCATAGTTGCACTGATCTCTTTTATGTCTTTATGTCTTTTATCACAATGGTATTGTACATAAAACTTCAATTATGCATGTATCATCAATCATCCATGCAAGATTCATAAAGGAAGAATGCACCATGCCCTGGGTCTAGATAAAAGTGACCATTGCGTATGATTTGAGAAAAGTCTTCTGCAACCAAATTGATACCATATTTAAAAAACCTTCGGATGACGTCATGCGGGCTTGACGGAAAACTTCGATCTACCTTCTAGTAACGGTACCTTGGGTTTGTTATTTAATACACGCGCGTCTGATATGATATCAGACGCGCGTGTGACAAATAACAAACCAACGCAATTGTATTCAGTGCAGGACCGTTTCGGTTCCATATTCTTTTTCATAATTACAACCCATTTCTGTGTTGTGCTCCGGACACTAGGATTGACTCATGCATGATACTGATGGTGAATACCAAACTTAACATTAATAATCATTTGTAGTTATTGTCATTGTTTTTTGGTAAATAACTTCAGTATCCGTTTTTAATCCCTACTTTGTGTCATGAAGTAATATTCACACAAATACATGCTTTATATCATTTGTTCATAACTTGCATTTGAGGCACAAGACTCAAATGACTCATTGTGATTTGAATGATTTACTCATGATTCAACTCATTTATTTTTTAGAAAGATGCGATTCAACTCCCGACTCAGGATATGTTTTGGGAAAAAGAATCGATTCAACTCGCGACTCATCCAAAAACGATTGATTCATGAGTCGATTCTCGATTCAACTCGAGTCGAGCACAAGTCTGCCCTGCGGACACACAAATTGCGTCAAAGATCCACCAAATAAGAAGTCGTCGGACGCCGGAAAAGAAACCTGTTGGGGCACCGAAAAAAAACCCACTAGGAGCCCGAAGAATCGTACCGGGGTCCAAAAATATCCTGCAGGAGGCTTACAAAAAATAGACTTCACCACAAAAATCACAAGGGGACTCTACCGAATCGGCCAGAGCACCGGAAAATTCCGAATTCGTCCCGAAATACAATTATCCATTCTACTCTCGATCGCGCAATCTGCGGAAAACCACGTTGAGTAGCCGCAGTGGTGTACTAAAGAGAAAATGCCCCTCCTAATGTTACACACTAAGGAAATACTTTCACCCATCGTCATCACAGTTCAGGTCTGCTGTGCTCTGATGCTCCATCAAGGCCTGTGTGTTTTAGCCTGCATCTGATCGCTGAAGTATTTGTATTTAAGCCGGTAAGTGCTTGTTTGTGTGTGGAGTGAGGAGGAGGGTAACGGTGACGGTGACGGTGACGATAGATCCGAGCCCACTATATGGCACTCATATCGCATATGATATGAGCGCATCGCATATCGCATGCATATATCGCATGAATAGCATATCGCATGCTATTACTCAGAGTTGTTATGTTGACATATACTGTGCACTGCTCTTTTAATTATGTTACTTTACCAGTTATTGGACAATTTTCCCCGTTGGTGAGGATGCTGAATAAACATAAACATACACATCGTCGAATACAAAATCAGAATTTCTGAGATCTGAAAATATAGTGGGCGAAATCCGATCAGTTTTTGGTTGTGGGGGGTCTAGTGCGTTGGCACTTCGGCCCCCAAATATTTTTTTCTTCGAAAATCGACACCCCTGCGCACAATAGGCCAAGTCGAATGACACTCATCTTTTGCAATTTGAAGCCAACGAAAAACGCAATCTGACCTTTGGCCTTGAGTTTTGAGCGTGAAATATTCCTGGTTTAAAATGTTACGCGAGGGTTCATCACGTGCTATCGCTTCATGCCAGATTTCTGCATGTTTGGCCGAAAACGAACAAAATTATAGGCTACCGAAGAAGCCGGTTTGCGTTGGATTGTACCTTTACCGTTAAAGTGGTCATGTGAGACTTATGTAGTTGTTTCAAGCGTGTTCAGTACGGGCGGAAGCATTTGTGGTAATTGAGTCAAGCGAACATAAAGCCGTCACTGAATACGAATACGACACTAATCTGACGTCCGTTCAAGGCTGCACGAGACGCTCCCATGGCCCCAAGGACATACAGAATCACGTTTGTTCAAGATATTTCGATATATGCGCAGGGGAAGACAACCTAAGACGTAGAGCGTCTTGCAATAATGAAAATTTGGTGCTTTGCATGTCCCACTTATCTACCAAAACAAAAGCGCAAGATGGTCAAGGTTCATGTTATTCAAGAATGGTCTGAAAGCAAAAATGTATAATGGTTCCCGATTTACCACGGAGGTTTTGTGACTACAGATAGTCTGTGAAGCCCGTTGATTGGCTAGATCGGCTTGTTGTATTTTTGGTGAATCTCTTGTATATATTTTACTATGCGATATAGTATAGCGATTTTCACTATTCACGATTGGTATAATTTTGCGGCGATCATACCATGGATCATGTACGCCATCCATCGCGTACATCATCCATGATCATACACCGGTATATTAATAGCTGTGACTTGGTGAAACATGACGGAAGTTGAGGGGGACAAATCGTCACTGTTCAAAAAAAACTGCAGGGGCATCATTTACTCCCCAATTCCCATAGAGACTCATTTTAACATGGGGCCATATGTGGTATGCCTCCCTCCAAACAAAAAAATGGGCCCGCCCATTGCCTCCATATAGTGTGCCCTCCCAATAATTTTTGGAAACGTACGCCTACACTTTGGTATCAAAGTTCAACCTATTCATAAGTCCCACTTCGGACACGGAACAATATATACGTAGGGGTGTTGTCTTATATTATTTTGTGAGGTGAGTGCCTTCCCAATGATGGCTTTGACCCCCTCCCTCCCCACCCCCAACCCCCACCTCCAAAAAAGGAGAACTTTTAACATGGGACCCTATGTTCCTCTAATCCATTTGGGCCCGCCCAATTTCCTTCATGCACTGTGCCCCCCCCCACAATAATTTTCAGAACTCAGCCTATAGGTAGTTGTAGGCGTAGAGTGAAGTTTGGTTTAAGCTTGGGTTACTTTCTACCCTTCATGAACACGAAAGTAAACAGCCTTCGTTATTTTTTTGCGCTGCCACAACGAAAAACGTCGACGCGCCCCAGGTCTCATATATGCGATTTCCGGGCCGTCTGTACAGCCTACAACAGCAGACCCAGGTGCATATTTTAGAAGACTCCTGCAACCTATTGCGCTTAGTAGTCCTTTCATACATATTTATGGAGCGATATTCAAGTTCTTTTGTTTGTGTAACCTCCAATGTTGGTAGTAGGCCCCCGTGAGGGAACCCCATTGAGGTCCCTTTCCTGATTCCTCAAGCCTCCCCTTGAATTGATAAATTCCACCGCCTTAGCGCGTGCATGCCCATGGTCTTATTCACACCATCCGTGGGAAGCTACACTATTTTTCGTTCAATATCTTGCCATGCGATTACTTGCCCTATGACATGCTTCGTAACATAGAACTTTCGGCGACACTTCTTTACTTGCGGAATTTCATCGCGGAAACTTTTTCCGCAAGCTTTTTTCCTTGCCTAGTTCTTCCCATGAGGTGCTGCCACATCTGGTGACTTTAGTAACCCATACGTGTACATTCCACCGATAGATGTAGGTAGTAGTCATAGAAAAGGTGCACAGTTGGGCTGCCGAGCAGCTCTCGACCTCGTTACCTGCGTAGCACACCTGTACATTGCGCATGCGCAGTGCTAGAGACGCTTTCAAAATGTGTTTACGGTGACTAGTACGGCGAACGTCTGTGTTGTGGCGGGGCCGGGAGTGCGGGGCCGACACCTAGAATCGCGTCGAACCGACGATACAGTGACGTGCGTCCTTAGCGATCAGCAACGTATCCGATTAGCGGCGGAAGCGCGGTTGCGCCGTTTGCCGTCGTGCCCTCACGTTCGGGTCGCCGCCGTGCTCGCGAGACATGGGCTCCATCTGAGCGAATCCCGCCAGCGGCGGGGCCGGCGAGCGCGCGCGCGACGACGGCCGCCGAGTGACATGTGGCGATGCTGCAGGGCGTCCTCAGCCGGGCCGATCGCAATGTGCGCCACTGGAGCCACGACCTGCGCGAGACGGTGTTGACCGCCGAGCCGGAGCGGCTCCAGTTCGGCATCGAGGGCGGCTCCGAGGCCGGCCAGTTCGGCTGCATCGGCAGCGTCAGCCACGAGCGCGTCGACTACATCTCCGGTCGGCTGGAGGCGGGCGAGATTCTGGTGGAGATCCAGGGCCAGAAGGTGGCCGGATATACGCGCCGCGACATCGTCACCTGGCTGAATCACTGCTGCA
Source organism: Ashinkailepas kermadecensis (assembly GCA_034440615.1). Lineage (NCBI taxonomy): Eukaryota > Metazoa > Arthropoda > Thecostraca > Neolepadidae > Ashinkailepas > Ashinkailepas kermadecensis. Next base: position 152,511 of record JAOTOM010004781.1, on the reverse strand, counting down.
GAAACGGAAACCCGTGCGTCATCCGGACGGCACGCCTGGGACCAGGTGAGTCAGCCGGAGGTGGCTGGTGGCAGAATGGCCGCCTCCGCTGGCCGGCCGCCGCCTGGACATCGGCCCCGGCGTCGGCCCGCACTCATATGTCGCCGCCATCTGTCAAACTACAGCCGCATAATTACAGTAATCACCCTACTTGTAAGTTTTGTACTCAATTGCATCGCCATTTTCAACTTCCAGGTGGGGTCCAATCCCAGGGGCGCCGAAATGATTTTCAAGCTAGAGGGTGGGTGACTTAAAACCGGGACTGTCTCTTCATCAAGCACATCCGTGCCACCCACTTAACGTGGCTAGGCCTCTTAAGCTAGATCGGATTTCGCCAATATGATGTTGGCCCCTCAACATCCTTTCGGTTTGTATTTTACGGTCAATGTGTTAAGTTCAGCTGTTGGAAAGTCCATCCTCTGTTCCCCCTATGTTCCAATGCTCCTGTCTCACCCAGACACGAGCAGCTGACCCCGTCACTTCACCGTCGTTACAGACAAATCAACGTTTTTTCCGTGGTCGTAGGTAATCATAGGTTATCACACGGGTCCCCTACTTTTAGAACTTTACAGGTTGGCGTTCCTGTTGTGTCGATGGCTATTGCTATAAAGAAGGCATTTTATTCGGCAGATGATAACCAAAGCCGCCATGTAGATGAGTGTTATTGCACTAGCATCATGGATCCAGGGGAAAATCACATTGATGTTTTGTAATACACAATTATATGCAATGGATGCACAATACTTTTCAAAATGAATGCACATTTAAGAATAGGTCAGATAGAGAGGTCGCCCACTCATCGGGTACGCTGCGGGCCATGATGGTATTGACCTCGACGGAGACCTTCCCAGAGGGCCTGTGGCGGCATCGTCGAGCGAGTTCATGCACCGGACTCAGATGTCGCCTGATACAGAAACTGGAAAGCTTCAGAAACATGCCGTATTTTCCCGAAGCTGCCAGTTTTCCAGGTGGTGCTGAACCCAACAAAAAATATCAGGTGATGCCCGTATCCCAGGGACCCCAGCTGTGCCGACACCAATGGTTGTACTTCCAGAATTTAGGCCTCCGAAATACAATCCAGAATTGTTCTACTTCCAGAATACAATGGAGAGAAGCTTGGCGAAGTGACACGAATTTTAAAGTAAAATGTCCGAGTTCATGAGGGTGTCCAAGTGAAGCGTGTGTACAACGAAGCAAAGTTTGCCGAAGTAAAGTTAAATGTCGGAGTTGGTGAGCGCGTGTGTTGTGTATGGGTCGGGGTTGGTGAGCGCGTGTGTTGTGTATAGGTCGGGGTTGGTAAGCGCGTGTGTCGTGTATGTCTTTTGTCTTTTGCCCCCCCCCTCCGAAACCAACAGAAGTAAACTAAATTAAAATGCAGTAACCTTTGCCGAGGTTAAAAAATAGCGTCTAGACGAAAGAATCTCTAATTTTAAAGTTTTTTAATTGGAAGCCAATATGGTAGCATAGTACATTCTGACACACATCGAGGGTTCCATGCTGCTCAAGTTCTGCTTACAGCAAGAGTTGACAAAATCGAATCTGCCAGTGTGTGCACGTGCACGAACGTAAGCGTGGTACAAGACGTTCAACGTGAACGTGAGCGTTTTGGTAAATAAGAACAAAAATCCGGTAACTTAGAAACGGTGGAGGTGGGCTGGGACCCCTACACAGGAAATTATGTTGTCATTAATTATTATTGTAAAAATTGGGTCCCTTTGACAAATAGTGGTAGAAATCCGGTGCTTTTAACCAAAAATAGTGGGAGAATGGGCACCCTCCAAATCCGTTCGATCCCTCCGCTGATGTAATTCCTAGGTACGCCACTGGGGGAGGAGGAGGGGGCTGACTCCGAAAACCGAAAGTTGACCCCCCCCCCCAAACCGGTGGGCTAGATCCGCCAGTGTACACTCCATGTATGCATGCTGCCAAGCTGAGATTCTGATGGCACAGGTTTGAAGACAAATATCCGTATTCGATATATTTGTATTTCGTATTCGATTACCCAACAATTTTCCTCACCACATCCAGGATAACAAAGCACAAATCCAGCGCTGACTGAGAGCCGGCGGTGGCAGATGCCGGCCGGCGGCGCGTGGGCCGCGTGACGTCACCGCTCGTCGCGCCATGGCGACCATTTCACTGACGGAGGCTGGCTGTTGATGCTCACATGCGCAGTGTGATACACAGAACAGCTCACGGTGCATGCAAGGTTGGAGATCTCTGACCAAGCCAGCGGTCCAGCTCCTTATTTTCAGGACATTTTCAGATTGAATATATAAATTATTAGTTAACAACAATTAGCAATCAAAGTTGTCCCTATCCTGATTTGATTTCTATGTAGATTTTGTAGCCAGGCAATGTCAAGGCCGATGATCAACTCCATACTTTGCCAAGCGAACCGTCCATTGGCAGGCAAGCTGAGCCATATATAACCACATATTACCATATGGAACCACATGGAACCATATAGAACCATATATAACCACATATAACCATATGGAACCATACATATTCGGCATCAACTATTGACTTCAAACTAGCCGGCACTGCCAAACCACTGGCGACTGCCTGACTTGATCACTGCCAAACCACTGGCGACAGCCTGACCTGATCACTGCCAAACCACTGGCGACTGCCTGACTTGATCACTGCCATACCACTGGCCACTGCCTGACCTGATCACTGCCAAACCACTGGCCACTGCCTGACCTGATCACTGCCAAACCACTGGCGACTGCCTGACTTGATCACTGCCATACCACTGGCGACAGCCTGACCTGATCACTGCCAAACCACTGGCGACTGCCTGACTTGATCACTGCCATACCACTGGCCACTGCCTGACCTGATCACTGCCAAACCACTGGCCACTGCCTGACCTGATCACTGCCAAACCACTGGCCACTGCCTGACCTGATCAGTAGTTAATCGATGACCTCGCTGAAGAAACCGCACGTGGCAGGTTTCACTGCTCATCCGCTTTGTTCTTGTGTAGGACAGTAGCACCGTTCTCTAGGATCGAGCCTTGAGAAGATTGCTGGGAACCTTTGATGCACCACGGCTATCCGCTTCGACCGCGTCCCCGAACAGCATCCTCTCCCTGCTGCGAGCTGGACACGCCCATCTTGAACAGCATCCTCTCCCTGCTGCGAGCTGGACACGCCCATCAGCATCCTCTCCCTGCTGCGAGCTGGACACGCCCATCAGCATCCTCTCCCTGCTGCGAGCTGGACACGCCCATCAGCATCCTCTCCCTGCTGCGAGCTGGACACGCCCATCAGCATCCTCTCCCTGCTGCGAGCTGGACACGCCCATCAGCATCCTCTCCCTGCTGCGAGCTGGACACGCCCATCAGCATCCTCTCCCTGCTGCGAGCTGGACACGCCCATCAGCATCCTCTCCCTGCTGCGAGCTGGACACGCCCATCTTGAACAGCATCCTCTCCCTGCTGCGAGCTGGACACGCCCATCAGCATCCTCTCCCTGCTGCGAGCTGGACACACCCATCCCGAACAACAGCATTTCCCTGCTGCGAGCTGGGCACACTCATATCGAAAACCTCTGCCTGCTACCAGCTGGGCACGTCCATTTCGAAAACCTCTCCCTGCTGCCGGCCAGGCACGCCCATCTCGATCCATTTCCTGCCGCCCGCCCGCGGCGGTAGCTGGGCTTGGCACCTGGTCGCTCCCCGCCACCCCACCCCACCCCGCCCCTGTCCAGGTCGGCAATGTCCGCCAATGACGGCTCGCCTGCCAGCCCCACTGGCGTGCAGAGAAGCGCACATTGTTACTGAGCGGCCATTGTTCTGTACTTCCGGCCAGGCTGCTCCCCCCCTCTCTCTCTCTCTCTCTCTCTCTCTCTCTCTCTCTCTCTCTCTCTCTCTCTCTCTCTCTCTCTCTCTCTATATATATATCTATATATATATCTCTCTATCTATCTATATCTATATATCTCTCTCTATCTCTCTCTCTCTCTCTCTCTCTATCTCTCTCTCTCTCTCTCTCTCTCTCTCTCTCTCTCTCTCTCCTCTCTCTCTCTCTCTCTCTCTCTCTCTCTCCTCTCCTCGCTCTCGCTCTCGCTCTCGCTCTCGCTCTCGCTCTCGCTCTCGCTCTCGCTCTCGCTCTCGCTCTCGCTCTCGTTCTCGTTCTCACTACTGATCTCGCTTTCCCACTCAGACATGCTCCAGGATCCTGAAGTGATCTGAGGTCCATTCCGGATTCCAATATGCAATGCTCTCAAAGGTCTAAACTATATTTTTGTCTGAAGTATTGCTACAGAAGCGAATATATGATTATATACATTTCATTACACGGAGCAATTCGGATAGGATTTCAGCCTTTTTATGTCTTATAAAAGGAAAAATATCGTTCACATGAATATTTGTGTTACATCATTCGAATCCATATTCCAGGGAAGAAAATCCAATAGAGCAAATGGGCATGCACTTCGGAACATTTTCCAGTTGCAGGGCACACTCCAGGTGGGCACCCTTACGCTTGACGAAGTTCCGCGCGCATCTTCACCTCCTCCATCACCCGGGCGCGCGTGTTTGCCGAGATCCCCTTGACCTCGCAATGTGTCGTCTGCTTGAGCTCTTGGAGGCTTCGGGGATTTCCCCGGTAGACCTTGTTCTTGAGGTAGCCCCACAAAAATGTGTCAAGTCTGGAGAATGAGCCGGCCAAGGGCTGTGTCCTCTGCATTCATCAGCCTTGCTGATGTAACATTCTCCGAAGTGTTGTTCCAGCCACTCAACGCCACGTTGGAGGTGTGTGGTGTGGTGTCTCGCTGGTATGTACCACACGGTACTCTGGGGTCCTCCGTCGTGACGCTGCTCCAGAAGCGATTGAGCATCTTGACGTAGCAAGATGCTCAATGCATCTTGCTGCAACATCATCCTTGTTGATGGTGTTGCAGTCCGGAACCAAAAAGGGCCGATGATCCCCTTTTGAGCTGAAGGCGCACCAAACAGTAGCCTTGTTGGAGGGCATGGGCTTTTCCACCGCTCTTCCTGGGACACGGTTTCCCCAGATTCTGCAGTTTTGTGTGTTCACATCCCATTTAGCAGAAATTGGACCTCGTCACTAAAACCAAATGTCGTTGATGAAGTTGCCGTAAGCGGTGCACACACTACAGAACCAGCTTGCAAAGCTACGTACGTACGTGCGTACGTACGTACGCATGCATGTATGTATGTATATATATATATATATATATATATATATATATATATATATATATATATATATATATATATATATATATATATATATATAATTGAAAGATAAGGCCGGGATTCGGAATTTAAAGAAAATTCAGAAGAGATCCACAAAAATCGCGTTGAGCCAAGAAAACTGGCGTTGGGTCCCCGGAACAACGCGCCTGGACGCGATAAGTCGCGCCGGGCCCCAGCAAAATTGCACCGAAGTACCAAAATCGTACTGGGGCCCCACAAATGTGCGTCAGAAGCCCCAAGTAAGCACAGCGGAACCCTAAGAGCACAACGGGGCCGAAAATACAACTGGCCCTCCAGAGTCCCGCAAAAAGCGGCAGGGCCTTAAAACATGCGTTGCAGCCATAAATAAACATGCCGGGAGCTCTAAAGGAAATGCACCGGAAGTTCTCAAGGCATACAGGTGCCATGCGACCGCACAAGGGCCTAACAAAAGAGGCTGGGGACGCAAAAAGCAACATCGTCCCAAAACGAACAAAAAGACCGGGCACTAAATATGCACATCGAGATCTTTGAAAACGTCCCGACACCTAAAAAAATCCGTGGTGCACAAACAAGCAAAAACCCTAAAACGGGCAGGAGTTTCCAAGATGTGTTGGGCCCTAACAAAAATCGATTGGAGCCCTAAGACACATCCGTAGACGAAGAAAGACGAAACGGGTACAAAAAATAACACTGAGGCAGGGCCTCGGTTCGGTAGCCAATCTGGGAGCATATTTAATACAAAATATAAGGTGCATCAAAGCTCAGCGGTATCCGCATCTTTAACCACCATAAAATGTGGGAAGAAGGGAACTAATGATCGAACTTAATTAATCGAATGTTCGCAGTGAACGCCCATACGAAGCATTCCATCACGTCAAATATGGCCCAAGTCAATCATGTGGCAGCAATTCGCAAAACGTAGGAGGCCTAGCAGAAACCGTAGCATCGCACGAAGTGTGGCGAATGCGCCGAATGCGCAAGATGGGTGTGCACATGCACGAACGTTGGCGTCGTGGCGACCGGGCCTATGGACTGGAATATCTGAAATTGGGAAATTTGACATTTTAAAGTGATCTGCGTAGGTGTAATTTCAGCAGTGTGAGGTGGCTTATCAAGGGATACCAAAAGAACACCCTAGGACAAGGTGGAAGAGTTAGGGTTGAAATCCGACTAATCAGAAACAATAGTGGTAGATTAGGCCCCTCCACAGGACAATTCAGTTGGTCACTAATTCTTTTATTTCAAAAGGTTCCCTTTGACAAAATAGTGGTCGAAAGCCGAGGACTTTGAATGGTGTATGTCGACCCCCTCCAAATACGTTTGCCCCCTCCTTGACGCAAATATAGGTACGCCACTGGTCCTCCAATCATTTTCAGAAGCATACGCCCATGGAGCAAAGCCGACATTGAGGTGGCAAATTCCCCCTCACAAGCACACAGAACAACACCGATACCCCATATAAAATTGGAGGAATGATGCTTTTAATTGCATTTTCTTCCTACAAACTTGTCTTCTGTGATTACAGCCTACATGATTAGAGCTTCCCAGCTTCAATACCTTCTCAAGACGTCATTTACAAAACTGTACAGCACAGCGAAAACCATAGGCGTGGCGGCGTGGAATTTGAAGGTTTTGCGTTATTTATGCATTGCCATTGTTACATGGTTGCATTGTCATTTATGCATTGTTGTTCAATGCTTGTTCTTGCCGTGAATTTATTCGCTGAGGATTTATTATTTTAGCTTGTGTTCCAGGTGCCTTGCAACCAGCACAAAATGTTATATATAAAAAAATGAATCCCTAAGATGGCGATCAGAATACCAACGCAATCAACTTCTCGTTGTCACCTCCGCGAAATTGTCGTCCTAGGCAGACTTGTGCTCGACTCGAGTTGAATCAAGAATCGACTCATGAATCAATCGTTTTTGGATGAGTCGAGAGTTGAATCGATTCTTTTCCCCAAAACATATCTTGAGTCGCGAGTTGAATCACATCTTTCTTTTTTTAAATGAGTTGAATCACGAGTCAATCACTTGAATCACAATGAGTCATTTGAGTCTTGTGACTCAAATGCAAGTTATGAACAAATGATATAAAGCATGTATCTTTGTGAATATTATGCCATGACACAAAGCAGGGAGTAAAAACACAGTATAATTATTCATGCTTAGCATTACAATTGTCAACTTATCAGCTGCCATTGAGTAAAGAATGAGGGGCACTTAAGTTATTTACCAAAAACGGATAACAATAACTACAAATAAGTATTAATGTTAAGCTTGGTAATCACAATCAGTATCATGCATGAGTCAATCCTAGTGCCAGGAACACAACACAGAAATGGGATGTGATTGTGAAAAAGAATATGGCACCGAAACGACCCTGGCATTTGCAACAGGCATTTGCACTGAATAAAATTGCGTTGGTATGTGTGACAATAACAAACCCAAGGTACCTTTACTAGAAGGTAGATCGAAGTTTTCCTTCAAGCCCGCATGACGTCATTCAGTTTTTTAAAAATATGGTATCAATTTTGTTGCAGAAGACTTTTATCAAATCACACGCAATGGCCACTTTAATTTGCTTCCTAGCAAATATATTTGTCTTCTGCTCACCAGGTGAGTCATAATCTTGTCCCATTCTTTCTAGTGAGCATTTGTTCCGACACATTTTATTATCATGCATAGACAAGGTTGGATTTGTGCATTATAATCCGGAATGTGGAGAGGAATATTTTGTAGTCATCCAGTATGGAGGATATTTGTATTCAAGCCTGATGCATCGTAACTCAATTTACACACAGTTCAGTGAATTTCGAGCACTTTTACTTGATCACAGTGGTTCGTTGTCAAAAGTTAATAACTGAGGAAATTGGTAAATTTTGAGATCAAGGTAAATTTGTTGATTTTTTGAGAATTTTTGCATGTAATAGTATGCTTTCTGACGTGATGAAAACCATGCGATCACTCATTTCACTCATTTTCAAATGATTACATTTAAGTCAATGGCGGTCGCTACAATTGATGACGTCATAGGCACAAGTAACCTAACCTAACCTAACCTAGACTAAGATAATGTAGCATAATATATCAAATGTATCATAGCATAATATAATATAACCCAACCTAATCTAACCTAACCTAACCTAACCTAACCGGAAAACCAGAATCCTCCGAAGCAAATTTTTCGGCCATGACATCATCAAATATGTGCGACATTGTACAGGTAACTTTAGTAAAAATACATACTAAACTTCAAGGAGTTTATTAAATATTCTTATTAAACACACTTCCCTCTTACTAAATATACGTACTAAACCTTCGAGGATGTGTTGGACAGCACTGTCCTTAAATATTACAGCATCGCAAGGAATTTCCGGCATTGGTCGCGTTGTGGACGCGACGGTTTTCCAGTATAAATTATCGGAAATGTCGAATTAAGGCAGAAGCATAAAGTTTTCGATGTCAAAGAGTATTAAATCTAGTGCATAAAGTGTTTCATTTCTTCTTTACCACGTCTATGACACACCAGGTACAGATGATTGTACGCGATGTGCTATATTTGTAGAGTGAAGATTTTGATCGTTTATTTCTCTGCCAACTGAAAAGTAATCATTTGCGGAGAAAATGAGTGGTCGCATCGTCATGTTTACGTTAAAATACCTTGTCTTCTAAATAAAAACTCAAAAGAATCAAAATTTACTTTGATCTCCAATTATACCGGAAATTCAACCTCCAGATGAGAAGACAAATAATTTTCTGGAGAGGATAATGTTCGGGAACCCAAAAACCTAGGATTAGCCTATTTTTCAAAACATGTACCTACCTACCTACATTGACATACAGCAGCTGTTGAAAAGTTTTTTTTTCTGGGCCAGCTAGACCCAGGGCATGATGCATTCTTCCTTGATGAATCTTGCATGGATTATTGATGATGCATGCATAATTGAACATTTATGTACAACACCATTGTGATCTAGGAATGCCCTCATGAAACTTGCAACTCGACTGAAACTCCTGCCACTGGGGAGAAGAAGCTGTGGTGCACTTAGCCCCCCCCCTCTGACTATCCTTTCTTCTGCTCTTGAACGAGAGTAACAACTTGAACACATAAAATGGAGGTAGAGGGAGCCTGCCAATATCGGGAACAATGCATTTATTTTGGAGGTGCTTGATGGTGAGCCTTCTGGAAATGGCACAGTGTGAGGCAGGACAATTATTACTGGGTCATTTAGGTCATTCAAACCCTTTGCTGAAGCTAAAGAATAGGTCTTTCAATTAGAATACATCAAAGTACCCTGTATTGCCATCAAATATGCAAGATAGCATAGAGAAAGTTGGTAAAATTGAGTGTAAACCAATGGTGAAGGGAAACCTTCAAGCCCACTACCAAACCAACTTTGTGGGGGCCACAAACCAACTCAATTTTATTATGTGCGGATGCCTATTGCAGTGCAGGATCTGGGTCCTGTGTTGAAGTTAGGTCATGTGTGGCAGGTATATATGATTCAGGTTGTGCATCATGCCGATGTGGATTGAAGTATTATGCACTCATTGCTTTGCATATGCATTGACAACCATTCATCTTGTTAATGTTTTTGAGTCAATTACTACATGCACATGCAATTATCTGTATGTATCCTATATACCAACCATTATAGTGCATGACGGATGATAAATAATGTGAGGTGAAAACAAAGTTATAGCAAAAATAATATATTCCACAGATAAATACTAATTCCCTTCTTTAATTAGACACAGACGAAGATGCATTGACATCAAACTGTCTGTTGAATAAATTATTTTTGCTATAACTTTGTTTTCACCTGACATGTATTTATATGTATATATATATATATATATATATATATATATATATATATATATATATATATATATATATATATAATGCGTGGGCAGTGCACACTTAATCATATGGCTTATGAATCTGATACCATTGAGTCGGATCTGAATCGATTCAAATTTATGTTTGAGTCGTGAGTTGAATCGGATCTCTGTAGCTCTGAGTCTGAATTGAGTCGAATCAAATAATTTTGACCTGCTGTGAATCATGAGTTGAATCGGATCTCAAGATCTATGAGTCAAATGTGAGCCGACTCAAAAAATTTGAGTCGAGCACAAGTCTGGTCCTAGGAATGAGAAATGATCGTTTAAGCTTGCTTGTGACATCAAGCAGATGGGAATGACTGATGAACAGTAGTGATGAATCTAACTATATTCAGTTAGACTTGGTGGACATAGAAGTGGGTTGATCGATGGGAGATATCTTTAAGATATGCTCAGCACCAGTCCCGCCAGCTCGCTGCAATCTAGAGGCCAGCGGGAAGATTCTTCTGGTCGAGAAGCATTAAGACATTGGTTTGTTTTGGCACTTTGGTATTTATCCACATATTTCTTATTTATACCCTGGTATGGCTCAGTTCTCAGCGAAAAAAAGAAAAGATTATTACTATTTCGTTTTGCGTAAATGATGCACTGTGCCAAGAGCAAACAAGGCATCAATATGAGGTCATGTTTCCCATTCTGAAACCATACTAAGAGCCTAAGAAAACAATAGGAGGCCCTAACACAATGGAGGCCCCCTTTCGGGGAGCAGTAGGCCCCCTTTCAACATTGCCCCCCCTGGAAGATGTTCGTGGCGAATCTTAACGCCACTTTGCATGGAATGACGAATCTTATGTGTTTATCCATGTATGTTTTGTGTTTTTTAGTCAAATGGTACGAGCCATGTCACAGACGTAGTAAACATAAAATAGATGCTCTTCCACGCGCAATTGAAGAAGAACACACAGGCTGGTATACATATCACAAAAAGAAAAGACAAACAATAGAGACGAACGAACGAAACAGACTTGTTTTCTTAACCCCGTCTTTCCGGTCAGATCCTCACACCCCGTCTCGGTGGGAGATAGAACCCCCCGTCTAATCTCCAAACTAAGAGGCGCACGAAAACGAGAGGTGTCATCGGATAGCGCTCGAAGAGCAGGGCCAGAAAACACCCCAAAAATTGTATCCCCCAAAAGTGACTAGGGGGTCTATGTGATCACGACCGACATGTTTTTGGCTCTGGGGAGTTCATTTTGGGGGATATTTGAAAAACACAAATTATTTGTGATCAGGAATGGAAGGCCAAATCGACCATGGCCCTAATTTTTTCCCACCCAAAATTCGAAATTTGATTTTTGTAAATAAACATTTTGACCGTTCCATGTTTTTCTTCTTTTTCTAATGGGTAGAGGAGACCGAAAAATGTTGTTTAAAGTCAACTTGCTCTCATAAAAAAATCTTACTTTAGCCAGAATCTTTGATTGTAGCCCTAATGGGCAAATATGGAAAACTAATCAGTCATCAAAAACTTTTTGTTTAATCAACAGTTCCTCTGGTGAGTTTTGTTTCGTCCCTAAAGATAAACAAACGCTGAAAGTTTCATTCAAATACCTTTATCCGTTTAAGCGTGACGACTGGTTTAACTTGTCTGGAGATGACCTCACTTGACCTTGACTAACTCGTTGACCCTAGATGATCTGACCTCAAATTTGTCACACAACATGCCAAATTGATGTGGGGAAAGGTACGTCAAATTTCGATACGCTACCTCGCGCCGTTCTTTCAATATCCGCGGAAAACTTTAGGGGGGCGCAAATCTCCCTCCCGATGGTTAAAGGGTGTTGGTCTTGGGTCCGACTAGGTAGGTAAGTCAACATTATAATGCTTAAGTTAATGAATATAGCGGAACCTCATTGTTTGTTGGTTTGCATGATGAGATAGACGACAAAACAACCCGTCATCCATTGCGCCTTGGAGACCGTAGCATACTAAATATGTTTGCTCTATGTGCGACTAGCATACCCAGCAAGACGTGACACTTAAATCTAAAATGTGTCAGTTTATGCCAATCACGGCTGGTCGAAGGTGTCAGTTTATGCCAATCACGGCTGGCCGAAGGTGTCAGTTTATGCCACTCACGGCTGGTCGAAGGTGTCAGTTTATGCCAATCACGGCTGGTCGAAGGTGTCAGTTTATGCCAATCACGGCTGGTCGAAGGTGTCAGTTTATGCCAATCACGGTTGGTCGAAGGTGTCAGTTTATGCCACTCACGGCTGGTCGAAGGTGTCAGTTTATGCCAATCACGGCTGGTCGAAGGTGTCAGTTTATGCCAATCACGGCTGGCCGAAGGTGTCAGTTTATGCCACTCACGGCTGGTCGAAGGTGTCAGTTTATGCCACTCACGGCTGGTCGAAGGTGTCAGTTTATGCCAATCACGGCTGGTCGAAGGTGTCAGTTTATGCCAATCACGGCTGGTCGAAGGTGTCAGTTTATGCCAATCACGGCTGGTCGAAGGTGTCAGTTTATGCCAATCACGGTTGGTCGAAGGTGTCAGTTTATGCCACTCACGGCTGGTCGAAGGTGTCAGTTTATGCCAATCACGGCTGGTCGAAGGTGTCAGTTTATGCCAATCACGGCTGGTCGAAGGTGTCAGTTTATGCCAATCACGGCCGGTCGAAGGTGTCAGTTTATGCCAATCACGGCTGGTCGAAGGTGTCAGTTTATGCCAATCACGGCTGGCCGAAGGTGTCAGTTTATGCCAATCACGGCTGGTCGAAGGTGTCAGTTTATGCCACTCACGGCTGGCCGAAGGTGTCAGTTTATGCCACTCACGGCTGGTCGAAGGTGTCAGTTTATGCCAATCACGGCTGGTCGAAGGTGTCAGTTTATGCCAATCACGGCTGGTCGAAGGTGTCAGTTTATGCCAATGACGGCTGGTCGAAGGTGTCAGTTTATGCCAATCACGGCTGGTCGAAGGTGTCAGTTTATGCCAATCACGGCTGGCCGAAGGTGTCAGTTTATGCCAATCACGGCTGGTCGAAGGTGTCAGTTTATGCCACTCACGGCTGGCCGAAGGTGTCAGTTTATGCCAATCACGGCTGGTCGAAGGTGTCAGTTTATTCCAATCACGGCTGGCCGAAGGTGTCAGTTTATGCCAATCACGGCTGGTCGAAGGTGTCAGTTTATGCCAATCACGGCTGGCCGAAGGTGTCAGTTTATGCCAATCACGGCTGGCCGAAGGTGTCAGTTTATGCCAATCACGGCTGGTCGAAGGTGGTCGAAGCATTCAATTGGGTCCGGAGGAAAAGTGATCCAAAGGGTCGCACATTGGATCCCGTGCTACATTATTGGAATATTGGAGGGTCGAGCCGACTCAGAAAAATACCATTCAAGACTCATGCAACAACTATTTGTGATCGTACGGTGGCGCTGATCACGCTCTGCACACAAGTCGTACGGTGGCGCTGATCACGCTCTGCACACAAGTCGCAGCGTGTCGTCCCAGTCCGGGTTCTTTTCATGCAGTTCCTAACTGATATAAGCCATTGCGACACTCAAGGAGTGCCATATTGTACTGTAGTGTAGTGTAATTGTAAACCCAATGCTGGCAGACCGCTGTGCTCTGTCACCCTGCTGTTTCTCTCGATATGATGAGAGGCTGTTGTGCCCTGTCGCCCGTCACCCCCCGGTTTCTCACGATGTGGTTGGAGGCCGCTGTGCCGTCACCCTGCGGTTTCTCACGATGTGCTCGCCCTGTGGCAGATGTGCACAAAGAAAAGTCGCGGTTCTGGATTGCCTGTCTTCATATACCGGAAGTAGAAGCCCCGGTTATGGTCGTCAGACGGCTCCGTTCAGTTCAAATACACGGATGTCAGACGGCTGTGACTCGTGAGTGACGACCGTGAGACGATCGGAACTAGGCTCGGACTCGTGAACGAGAACTTCCAAAACCAGATGCACAGGCTCACGTCAGACGGGCGGGCTCACGAGCGGGCCCTTCAGACAGCTGGGTATACTCGCTACGTCAGCTGACGTACACGGCTGATCTGTGCGGTGCACAGTGAGCATGTACCTGCCGTGCCATGCCTATGGTCGGGGGCCGGTTGGTGTAAGCCTCGACTGGGGCGTGCCTGGGTCCGGGGCCGGTAGATGTATCCCTGTGGCACGCCTGGGTCCGGGGACGGTAGATGTATCCCTGTGGCACGCCTGGGTCCGGGGCCGGTAGATGTATCCCTGTGGCACGCCTGGGTCCGGGGCCGGTAGATGTATCCCTGTGGCACGCCTGGGTCCGGGGCCGGTAGATGTATCCCTGTGGCACGCCTGGGTCCGGGGCCGGTAGATGTATCCCTGTGGCACGCCTAGGTCCGGGGCCGGTAGATGTATCCCTGTGGCACGCCTGGGTCCGGACCCGGTAGTAGTACGCCTGTGGCACGCCTGGGTCCGGGGCCGGTAGTTGTACTCCTGTGGCACGCCTGGGGTCTGGGGCCGTTAGGTGTACGTAGGTGGTGTACGTCCGCAGTGTGGGGTCACTGGTAAATTCCCGGGGCAGAGGCCACGAGCCGGCGTTTGTTTGGTCGATGAGCAGCACCGTGGCATGGTGCTGAGGCCATTGTCTCGTGCGTCACCAACTGCAGCCGGCCGTGACTCGTGGGTCCGGTCATCAGTCGGAAGGGCAATAACCTCAGTCATGTGCCCTCAGTCAGGTGTCGGAACTGACCTCAGTCAGGTGTCGGGACTGACCACAGTCAGGTGCCGGGACTGACCACCGTCAGGTGCCGGGACTGACCTCAGTCGGGTGTCGGGACTGACCACAGTCGGGTGTCGATACTGACCACAATCAGGTGCCGGGACTGACCATAGTCAGGTGCCGGGACTGACCACAGTCAGGTGCCGGGACTGACCTCAGTCAGGTGCCGGGACTGACTTCAGTCGGGTGTCGGGACTGACCACAGTCGGGTGTCGGGACTGACCATAGTCAGGTGCCGGGACTGACCACAGTCAGGTGCCGGGACTGACCTCAGTGAGGTGCCGGGACTGACCACAGTGAGGTGTCGGGACTGACCTCAGTCAGGTGCCGGGACTGACCTCAGTCAGGTGTCGGGACTGACCATAGTCAGGTGTCGGGACTGACCACAGTCGGGTGCCGGGACTGACCATAGTCAGGTGCCGGGACTGACCATAGTCAGGTGCCGGGACTGACCATAGTCAGGTGCCGGGACTGACCACAGTGAGGTGCCGGGACTGACCATAGTCAGGTGCCGGGACTGACCATAGTCAGGTGCCGGGACTGACCACAGTCGGGTGCCGGGACTGACCTCAGTCAGGTGCCGGGACTGACCACAGTGAGGTGTCGGGACTGACCACAGTCGGGTGCCGGGACTGACCACAGTGAGGTGTCGGGACTGACCACAGTCGGGTGCCGGGACTGACCATAGTCAGGTGCCGGGACTGACCATAGTCAGGTGCCGGGACTGACCATAGTCAGGTGCCGGGACTGACCTCAGTCAGGTGCCGGGACTGACCTCAGTCAGGTGCCGGGACTGACCTCAGTGAGGTGCCGGGACTGACCACAGTGAGGTGTCGGGACTGACCACAGTCGGGTGCCGGGACTGACCATAGTCAGGTGCCGGGACTGACCACAGTCGGGTGCCGGGACTGACCACAGTGAGGTGTCGGGACTGACCACAGTCGGGTGCCGGGACTGACCATAGTCAGGTGCCGGGACTGACCATAGTCAGGTGCCGGGACTGACCATAGTCAGGTGCCGGGAGACCATAGTCAGGTGCCGGGACTGACCACAGTCGGGTGCCGGGACTGACCTCAGTCAGGTGCCGGGACTGACCACAGTGAGGTGTCGGGACTGACCACAGTCGGGTGCCGGGACTGACCACAGTGAGGTGTCGGGACTGACCACAGTCGGGTGCCGGGACTGACCATAGTCAGGTGCCGGGACTGACCACAGTCGGGTGCCGGGACTGACCATAGTCAGGTGTCGGGACTGACCATGGTCAGGTGCCGGGACTGACCACAGTCAGGTGCCGGGACTGACCTCAGTGAGGTGCCGGGACTGACCACAGTGAGGTGTCGGGACTGACCACAGTCGGGTGCCGGGACTGACCATAGTCAGGTGCCGGGACTGACCACAGTCGGGTGCCGGGACTGACCACAGTGAGGTGTCGGGACTGACCACAGTCGGGTGCCGGGACTGACCATAGTCAGGTGCCGGGACTGACCATAGTCAGGTGCCGGGACTGACCATAGTCAGGTGCCGGGACTGACCATAGTCAGGTGCCGGGACTGACCACAGTCGGGTGCCGGGACTGACCTCAGTCAGGTGCCGGGACTGACCACAGTGAGGTGTCGGGACTGACCACAGTCGGGTGCCGGGACTGACCACAGTGAGGTGTCGGGACTGACCACAGTCGGGTGCCGGGACTGACCATAGTCAGGTGCCGGGACTGACCACAGTCGGGTGCCGGGACTGACCATAGTCAGGTGTCGGGACTGACCATGGTCAGGTGCCGGGACTGACCACAGTCAGGTGCCGGGACTGACCTCAGTGAGGTGCCGGGACTGACCACAGTGAGGTGTCGGGACTGACCACAGTCGGGTGCCGGGACTGACCATAGTCAGGTGCCGGGACTGACCATAGTCAGGTGCCGGGACTGACCATAGTCAGGTGCCGGGACTGACCATAGTCAGGTGCCGGGACTGACCACAGTCGGGTGCCGGGACTGACCTCAGTCAGGTGCCGGGACTGACCACAGTCAGGTGCCGGGACTGACCACAGTGGGTGCTGGGACTGACCATAGTCAGGTGTCGGGACTGACCACAGTCAGGTGCCGGGACTGACCACAGTCAGGTGTCGGGGCTGACCTCAGTCAGATGCTGGGGCTGACTCCAGTTCAGTTAGGTCCTCTAGGGACTAAAGACGGTTCTCGGTCCTAAGTCACGGTTTTAGGCAAGCCCAACAAGCCCTGGTGAGCCTTGTATCCATGGTACGTCCCTTCAGCACACTTCCAAAACAGCAAGCCTCCAGCAGTGTGCGAGATGCACAAATAGATATTAGTCAAAGCAGTCGGCCGGCTAAGTTGGGTTACAGTATTGTGGGCTAGGTAGGCTGAGTTACATCACAGTATTGTAGGCTATGTAGGCTGAGTTACATCACAGTATTGTAGGCCAGGTAGGCTGAGTTGCATCACAGTATTGTAGGCTAGGTAGGCTGAGTTGTATCACAGTATTGTAGGCTATGTTTAGCTGATTTCCATCGCAGTATTGTAGGCTAGGTACGCTGAGTTGCATCACAGTATTGTAGTCTAGGTAGGCTGAGTTCCATCCGAGTATTGTATGCTAGGCAGGCTGAGTTGCGTCACAGTATTGTAGGCCAGTTAGGCTGAGTTGCATTACAGTATTGTAGGCTAGGCAGGCTAAGTTGCATCACAGTATTGTAGGCTAGATAGGCTGAGTTCTATCGCAGTATTGTAAGCTAGATAGGCTGAGTTGCATCACAGTATTGTAGATTGGGTGGGCTAACTTGTAACACCGTATTGTAGGTTAGGTAAGCTGAGTTGCATCACAGTATTGTAGGTTAGGTAGCCTGATTTACATCTGGTATTGTATGTTAGGTAGTCTGAGTAGCATCACGGTATTGTAGGTTAGGTAGCCTGAGTCACATCACAGTATTGTAGGCTAGGTAGCCTGATTTACATCACAGTATTGTAGGTTAGGTAGACTGAGTTACATCACAGTATTGTAGGTTAGGTAGCCTGAGTTACATCACAGTATTGTAGGTTAGGTAGGCTGAGTTACATCACAGTATTGTAGGTTAGGTAGCCTGAGTTACATCACAGTATTGCAGTGGTACGTGGCACGTATGGTCGAATGGTCACATGATCAGACCCACCCTCGGGCAGAAGCGATACCTGAGTGGTGTGTTCGCATCCACCTGCCTCCTGGACTGTCCTGGGAAGACGTACCACCAGGAAGGTGTACTACTCCTCGGAAGACGTACCACCAGGAAGGCGTACTCCTCGGTAGACATACAACCAAAACTCCGACCAATATTGCTTTGACGATAACGTATCGAATAAGCCAGCCTGAACGTGTGGCCAAAGGAGGTGTAGACTTTATGACAAATTATATATATATATAGCTTCTTACTTACCACATGACCTGGAACGTACCTATAATGTTTAACATTTTGTTTCTATCATGCATTGACACATGGAAATAGTTCATTTTCCTCAGCTGATGAATTGATGTGTGCTTCAAATTAGTACTGCAGCACGGTACACATTTGTTGAACCAAGTCACATGGCCCAGAATTGATTACCACATTTGCATTTTAGTAAGGCTAATGAACTGTGATTATACCAGTGGCGTACCGAGTGGGGGGGGGGGGCTAAGGGGGTCATGCCCCCCCCTGAGAGGTTGTGGGGTCCCCAAGAATCGCGTGGGGTTCGGAAAAATTGCGCCAGGTGCCCTAAAAATCCACCTGGGGCCCCTAGAAAGCGAACATAGGGGCCACAAAAATCGAACAGGGGCTTTTGAAAATGACGCTGGGGCCCACCAAAATCACACCAAGGCCTCTGAAAATAACATTGGAGGCCAACAAATCGTTCGTGGTCCCTAAAAATGGCACGGGGGCTCCAAAAGGTGGACAGGGGCCTCTTAAAATACTGTTGGACCGCAACAAGCGCACCGGGACCCCTATAAATCATATTGGGGGCCCAAAAAATTCGCGCAGAGGCCCTGAAAATGACGCTGGGGCCCACAAAATCCCCCAAAGGCCCCTGAAAATCACATTGGGTGGCCCAATAAAAATCGTTCCAGGGCCCCTACAATTGACGCTGGGGCCCAAAAAGGCGGGACCGGGGCCCCTAGAAATACCACTGCCCCTCCCCCCCGCAAAAAAAAACACGAACCGGGTCCCATAAAAATAATATCGGGTCCAAAAAAGTCGCGCGGGGGCCTGAAAATGACGCAGGGAGCCACAGAATCCCACCAGGGCCCAGGAAAATCACATCGGGGCCCCAAAAAATCGTGCCGGAACCCCTAAAAGTGACGTCGAGTCCCCAGAAAATGGGATCGGGCCCCTGAAAATGCCGCTATAGCCAGCAAAAAGTCGAGCCGGGGCCCCCGAAAATCACGCTGGGGCCTCAAAATGTCGGTTCGGCGCCCCTGGCAATCACGCTGTGCGTCCAAGAAGTCTCGCCTGGCTTCTGAAAATGACGCTGGGGCCCAAAAAGACGGGCCGGGTCCCTGAAAATCACGCTGAGGCACAATTGATAGGGCCGGTTCCCTTGAATATCGCGCTGGGGCCTTCACAAAGTCGAACCTGGGCCCCCGAAAATTATGCTGGGGCCCCAAAGGTTCGCAGGTGGGCCCTTGAAAATCACGCTGGGGGCCCAAGTGTAGTGCCGGGGTTCAAGAAAATCACGAGGGCTCCAAAAGATCGGGCCGGGCTCCTGAAAATCACTCTGAGCTTGGCGGTATCAAAAAGTATCGCCCGAGCCCCTGAAAATTACGCTATGGGCACGACAGGTCACACTGGTGCCCCAAAAGTCTCATCGGGACCACCCAAAAAATGAAGCCGGGGCAACGAAAAAACAGTCCGGACATGGAAAATCACTCTGGGGTTCCAACAATCGCTCCAAAAGCCCCCAAGACTTGTTGGGGCCCCAAGACGTGGCGTGACCACCAACACTCGCGCTAGGGATCCCAACAAGTGAGCACGGGGCCCAAAAACGCACTTAGAGCCAAAAATGTCACGCCGCTGCCGTTGAAAATCTCACTGGGGGAAAAAAAGAAGCGCCGGAGCCCCACAAGTCGCAGGTGGCTTCCCAAAAATCAATGTCACTCGCACCGGGAGCCCGAAGAATCGCACCGGGACCCAGAAGTATCGTGCAGGGGGCTTACAAAAATAAAACTCGACCCCAAAAATCATAAGGGAACTCCATCGAATCGATCCGAGCACCGAAAAATTCAGAACAGGTCCCGAAAGAAAATTATCCGAAGGGCCTTTCTACTCCGGAGGGTGCCATCAGCTGATAAAAAAAATCTCCTTGAGCAGTCGCAGTGGCGTACCAGGGAGGAAAATGCCCCCTCCCCTCCTGAAGGAGCGGGCTCCAAAGAATCGCGACGGGTGCCAAAAAATCGCGCTGGGGCCCCATACATTCGCGCCTGGGCACCCAGAATTCGCGCAAGGGCTCTAAATAAATACAGCGGGCACCAAAAAAACTCGTACCGGGCCCCGCCAAAACCGCGCTGGGGCCCAGCTAAATGCAACGTGCCCCGCGAACTCGTGCCGAGCCCCCAAATATCGTGCATGGGACCCAAAATTCCTGTCGGTAGTGCCAAACATCCTAGTCCCTGCATCAACTATTCCCCTCTGCAAGCACAGCGTGGCCCAAAAAAATCGCATCAGGACTCGACAAAAATCAAGCCGAGGCCCTCCAAAATAAGGAGAGATTCCGAAAAATATATTTCCGAGCAAGGAAAATCGCTCCGAAGCCCAAACATGCCACCAGATGCCTTCAAAAGTCGCGTACGGCCCCGAAAAATGCACCGGAGCTCAACAAATCGGGGCCGGACATAAAAATATGGCGCCGGTGCCCGAAAAATCAGGATGGGACTCGGACTTTAAAAAATTCAAAAGAAGTCACCAAAATTGCGTCGAGCCCAGACAACTGGCTTTGGGTACCCCCGGAACCGCGCGCCCAAAACCACGCCGCCACAGAACCACAGAACCACGCCCGAAAAGTCCCGCCGGGACCCGAAAAGTTCTACCGGAGCACCCAAAATCGTGCTGTGGTTCCACAAATGTGCGATCAAGAGCCCCAAGTAAACACAGCGGGACCCTAAGAGCACAACGTGAGGCCGAAAATGCACAAGGCCCTCCAAAGCGTACCTAGTCTCGCAAAAAGCGGCAAGGCCTTAAAACATGCGTTGGAGCCCTAAATAAACATACAGGGGGCTCTAAAAAACAACGAAGACCCTCAAGGCACACCGGGTCCATGAGACCGCATGGGTCCTCAAAAACAGTCTGGGGCCCTAAAAACGACATGGTCCTAAAGAAGGAACAAGAAGACCGGACACTAAATAAACACATCGGGGTCTTCGAAATCGCACCGGTACCTCACACATATCGTCGGTGCACAAAAAAAAACAACTCTTGAGCCGTGGTCTCAAATGTGTGCCGAACCCCTAACAAAAATTGGCTGCAGCCCTAAAACACATCCGTAGACGAAGAAAAACACAAGTGGTAAAAAAACAAACCGAACCAGCGCCTAGGTTCGATAGTCAATTTGGGAGCATATTTAACTAAAGGGATGAGGTGCATCAAAGCTCAGCGGGTCGCCGGGTTTCTTAACCACCAGAAAATGTGGGAAGAAGAGAACTAATCATCGAGTTGAATAATCGTATTTTCCCAGCGAAGCCCCATTAGAAGCATTCCACACGTCAAATATGGAGAAAAAAAATATATTGTGACAGCAATTAGCAAAACGTGGGAGGCCTAGCAGAAACCGGAGAATCGCAGGTAGTGAGTGTGGAGAATGCGCCGAATGCACAAGGCACCCTGTATACGTGCACGAACGTTGGAGTTTTGGCGAACGGGCGTCATTGACTGTAATGCCTCATATTGGAAAATTTGAGTGATTTGTACAGGTGTAATTTCAGCAGTGTGCCACACTGCTGAAATTACACCTGTACAAATCACAACTTAATTGTCTTGTGGAGAGGGCACAATCTGCCACCATCGTTTCTAGCGATGCCAAAATGCCAAGCAAAATGCTCAAGCGATGCCAAAAAATAAGCTTCGTACAGGATGGGGGTAGTTAGGGTTGAAATCCTGTTACTTAGAAACGATGGTGGCAGATTGGGCCCTCTCCACAAGACAATTAAGTTGGTCACTACTTATTTTATTTTAAAATGATAAAAATTTGGCCACTTTGAAAAATAGTGGTCGAAATCCAGGCTTTTTTTCAAATGGGGGTAGGTGGGCCCTGGGCCCCCTCCAAATCCGTTAGCCCCCCCCTTCCCCAGTTGCGTATTTGGTGTCTCTTTATTTCCGTTTTAGCTTAGCCTTGAGGGTTTTCGGTTTGAAACAGTACGGATAAGCATCTCCTCTTCTAAGCTCCTCCATCATAATGGGTATGCGCCTGGGACCACCTATGAGTGTGATTGGAGCATCTCTATCTCGCCAGGTTAACATGTCCCTAGGATTACCCCTCAAAACTCGCCTCCATACTCTTGGAGTGGAACAGACTATCCCTTGATATGTCACCTGATATCCTTTGCGTTCGGATGATTATCGTCTAGTTCCTGGATTGAAAAGAATTAGTCATGTGCTCCTGCAATGTCACCAGTCAACTTTATTTCGGACGCTGCATGACCGACGCAGTCGATGCACCCCGAAGCTCCAATAACCAACCAACCAACTTTATCCCGGCATAATATCTTTATTTTATAAACACAGGTTTGCTATTGATTGGATTATCATCACTATGTCAAAGAACCGTTTCCCCCCATATCCATCACAGTTACAACTCTAATGGCATTGAGCAAGTGATAATCCTCGATTGCATTCATGTATAATTGACATACTTTCCACTTTTTCACGATGCATTTACAATTCTTGGTTCTAAGTACGTCTTCTAAAATATGTGCTTCCAACCGGACTGGTAGTATGTACCTCACTGGGCTACCTCACTGTACTCACTGGGGTACCTCACTGGGCTACCTCACTTTACTCACTGGGGTACCTCACTGGGCTACCTCACTGTACTCACTGGGGTACCTCACTGGGCTACCTCACTGGGCTACCTCACTGGGCTACCTCACTGTACTCACTGGGGTACCTCACTGGGCTACCTCACTGGGCTACCTCACTGTACTCACTGGGGTACCTCACTGGGCTACCTCACTAGGCTACCTCACTGTACTCACTGGGGTACCTCACTGGGCTAGTGATCAAGCTGGGGATTCGTTTTATCAATGCCATTATCAGTGGCATGTACATTCCAAGCACGCTAGGTGCCTTCAAACCACCGATTTTCTTATAATCTCTGGTACAAGTTGTAAATTACAGTACTCGCCACTTTCGGTGGCCCGTCTCTCAACACGAATCTCATGATATGGCTCGGTATGAGTTCTAAATCATAGCGGTCATGTGTGTATGACTATGCTAGAGATGTAGATTATATTGGATAACAACGACGCTCTTGCGACAGTAATCCTGCCTTGAATGCGTATATTTTTGTGATCGCATGTTTGTTTTGTCCGTAATATTCTTACTGATCTTGTGGATCTTCAATTTGTCCCACTGATTCTTGTCACTGAACGTGACACCTTTTTTATTTTCAAGTCATTCTACCTGATTTACTGCTTCGCTTTTACCTTTCAGTGTTCATAACCAAACCGTATTTGTTGTATTCACGTTGTTCTCCAGCCCAATAACCATTCTCCATTTTAAAAAGATTTCCATTAATTGATGCATCGAATTTGTGTCTTTCAAAAAACCGTCGTGTCATCTGCGTAAAGGCTTCGTTTCACCCTGATCTGAATAATCATGCCTTCAATTTTAGATGACAGTCGTATAAAACTTGTTCGTAACTCATTTGTCGAGACAAACAGCATTCCGACAATAGGAGTCCGACAATAGGAGTCCGACAATGGGAGTCCGACAATGGGAGTCTCTTGCGACGTTGCTCTGGCATCGGTGTCATGCGGATGTCCAACCATTGTTTATCACAAGCAGCTGATCAAGCAAGTTGATCGAGTATGTTGATCCACGGACAGAAATGATTGCCTAAATTGACGAATTCAGAGCGAGTATCATGAATTCCATGTCAGGTGTATCGAATGCGCTGCTGCAAGCAAAATACCATCTAGTTTATTTGTTTCACAGTCATCTATTATATTCGTTATACGCCACAAGTTGTCGCCCAGAAATCGGCGGCAACCCCTGTCTGATCGAAATAGTTTATTTTGCCCGAATCTCTACCCAGTTTACTTGATTATACCCTAGCTTTTGTACAAATGCCCTACCTAGTGTAAATACTGAACAACTAGGTCTACCTGATCCCAAAAAGGTAGGTTTTAGGATATGGCAGTAAACCTAGTGATACCAGGCGGCTTATTTTCGACATTCCATGAACAGCAATCCTGCATTGATCTTTCCTAATCATTCCTTCGCATTACTCTTCATCCGCCTCTGAAAGCCCCGGGTCCGTGTCGCCCACTTCAAAATTGTTTAATTGGTCAATATTTAAGTCTTATATAATTGCGATGTGCGACTTATATATTTCTGCATGATCTTTATGCCAGTGTGCCATGATTTGGTTCTGGTCAATTATCAAAGTTTCCGTGTGATTTATGATAATTGTGATAGATTCCCGTGCCTATCTCCTTTTGCACATCTGAAAAAAAATATTCCGTAGGATTCTCTTCGATCCTCTTCGCGCCGGACGTCAAGATCGCAAGCCTGCTCTTGTTTAACTTGTTCGTCCGAGCGGTTTTTTGCAACCTCGTATTTTGTTAGAACTTCAAGCGTATCGCTTGTTTCCAGTTATGTCTTTTATGCTTTGAGAATGCTTTGACGTTCGTCTTCCTCCTATCTTTCAGCGCCCTTAATAAAGATTCCCCGCGATTGCTTTTGTATTGTATTACGAAATGATATCGCTTCGGAAAGTATCATCATTAAGTAGATAATTATTAATACCTGCATATTTCGGTTGAAAATAAAGGTCGCTCCTCTTTCCAATGTTAGCAAATACATTTCATAATGAATCAGCCGCACAGCCAAATGGCAAATCAGCAGCACAGCCAAATGGCAAACCCGCGTGGCATGTAACGCTGTTTCCAGCCAAAAACACGGAACACCCCAAGAAGTCGTTGACCGCAGAGGGTTTCAACCCGGCATTGTCCATGCAACGCCACATGGGTTGATGCACAGCTGCAAACAGTTTGATGTGAATCGCACCGTGCCGCTCCTGCGTCCGCTCCGGGTGACCTAGTGTGACCTGGTGCAGCCTCCTGCCCGTCCGCTGCGGGTGGCCTAGTGTGACCTGGTGCAGCCTCCTACCCGTCCGCTGCGGGTGGCCTAGTGTGACCTGGTGCAGCCTCCTACCCGTCCGCTGCGGGTGGCCTAGTGTGACCTGATGCAGCCTCCTACCCGTCCGCTGCGGGTGACCTAGTGTGACCTGGTGCAGCCTCCTGCCCGTCCGCTGCGGGTGACCTAGTGTGACCTGGTGCAGCCTCCTGCCCGTCCGCTGCGGGTGACCTAGTGTGACCTGGTGCAGCCTCCTGTCCGTCCGCTGCGGGTGGCCTAGTGTGACCTGGTGCAGCCTCCTGCCCGTCCGCTGCGGGTGACCTAGTGTGACCTGGTGCAGCCTCCTGCCCGTCCGCTGCGGGTGACCTAGTGTGACCTGTGCAGCCTCCTGCCCGTCCGCTGCGGGTGACCTAGTGTGACCTGGTGCAGCCTCCTGCCCGTCCGCTGCGGGTGACCTAGTGTGACCTGTGCAGCCTCCTGCCCGTCCGCTGCGGGTGACCTAGTGTGACCTGGTGCAGCCTCCTGCCCGTCCGCTGCGGGTGACCTAGTGTGACCTGTGCAGCCTCCTGCCCGTCCGCTGCGGGTGACCTAGTGTGACCTGGTGCAGCCTCCTGCCCGTCCGCTGCGGGTGGCCTAGTGTGACCTGGTGCAGCCTCCTGCCCGTCCGCTGCGGGTGGCCTAGTGTGACCTGGTGCAGCCTCCTGCTCGTCCGCTGCGGGTGACCTAGTGTGACCTGGTGCAGCCTCCTGCCCGTCCGCTGCGGGTGACCTAGTGTGACCTGGTGCAGCCTCCTGTCCGTCCGCTGCGGGTGACCTAGTGTGACCTGGTGCAGCCTCCTGCCCGTCCGCTGCGGGTGACCTAGTGTGACCTGGTGCAGCCTCCCGTCCGTCCGCTGCGGGTGACCTAGTGTGACCTGGTGCAGCCTCCCTACCCGTCCGCTGCGGGTGACCTAGTGTGACCTGGTGCAGCCTCCTGCCCGTCCGCTGCGGGTGACCTAGTGTGACCTGGTGCAGCCTCCTGTCCGTCCGCTGCGGGTGACCTAGTGTGACCTGGTGCAGCCTCCTGCTCGTCCGCTGCGGGTGGCCTAGTGTGACCTGGTGCAGCCTCCTGCCCGTCCGCTGCGGGTGACCTAGTGTGACCTGGTGCAGCCTCCTGCCCGTCCGCTGCGGGTGACCTAGTGTGACCTGTGCAGCCTCCTGCCCGTCCGCTGCGGGTGACCTAGTGTGACCTGGTGCAGCCTCCTGCCCGTCCGCTGCGGGTGGCCTAGTGTGACCTGGTGCAGCCTCCTGCCCGTCCGCTGCGGGTGGCCTAGTGTGACCTGGTGCAGCCTCCTGCTCGTCCGCTGCGGGTGACCTAGTGTGACCTGGTGCAGCCTCCCGCCCGTCCGCTGCGGGTGACCTAGTGTGACCTGATGCAGCCTCCTGCCCGTCCGCTGCGGGTGGCCTAGTGTGACCTGGTGCAGCCTCCTGCTCGTCCGCTGCGGGTGACCTAGTGTGACCTGATGCAGCCTCCTGCCCGTCCGCTGCGGGTGACCTAGTGTGACCTGGTGCAGCCTCCTACCCGTCCGCTGCGGGTGACCTAGTGTGACCTGGTGCAGCCTCCTGCCCGTCCGCTGCGGGTGACCTAGTGTGACCTGTGCAGCCTCCTGCCCGTCCGCTGCGGGTGACCTAGTGTGACCTGGTGCAGCCTCCTGCCCGTCCGCTGCGGGTGGCCTAGTGTGACCTGGTGCAGCCTCCTACCCGTCCGCTGCGGGTGGCCTAGTGTGACCTGGTGCAGCCTCCTACCCGTCCGCTGCGGGTGGCCTAGTGTGACCTGGTGCAGCCTCCTGCCCGTCCGCTGCGGGTGACCTAGTGTGACCTGGTGCAGCCTCCTGTCCGTCCGCTGCGGGTGACCTAGTGTGACCTGTGCAGCCTCCTGCCCGTCCGCTGCGGGTGACCTAGTGTGACCTGGTGCAGCCTTCTGCCCGTCCGCGACCCGATGTGACGGCGGCTGACGGCGTTTTGGTCCGATAGGCCGCATTCTTGCGTCGACTGGTGACGAAATGACGCCGGTTGGTTCGTTGGGACAGCTGACTGGTGCATGACGGTCGACGTAGCGTGTGAGCACTGTTGGCCAGCAGCCGAACAGCTGAACAGGCTGACATTGCGCGCGGCCCAACGACTGCCCGGACTGTCGCACTGTCGCACATCGTCAGCAGTTTGAGTCTGACGTTGCCAACTACCTAGACAAGTGGTACGACGACAACGACCAGCCGACGACCAGCCGACGACCAGCCGCCGCCGCTGCCGCTGCACCGGTGCAAATGGTAATCGATGCGTGAAACGTGGGACACTTGGCGCCGCGCCGGTGCCATGGCGATTCGAGGGGACAATATTGGAGGATTTTTTTTCTTTCGATGCATACCAGTCATTTTTCATCAATGAAATCGTGTGTCGTCGTCGTCATTTTCCAGTACCTCAAACACCCGCCAGTTGACGAGAGCCTCCAATGTTGAGATCTGGGTTCTGTTCCGAGTTGCTAAGTAATCCTTCGTGACAGGAACGGCCACCAAAGTAAATATATACAGACAATATCAAATAACTCATTATCCAAGTGACACGAGTTGTCGTGAGTGATTCTAAAGAAGTTGACTCAGGTCGTTTAAAATTGTGATCCAATATAGCAAGCAAATGCAATGCCGTAGGTGTCTTCTGTAAATAAAACCTCAGTGCTTGTGTTTGTTTTCCATACTTAAGAGGGGAGAAAACGGTAATCTGAGAACATAATTAGAAATCCGGACATTTAACTACACGACTAGTAATGTACTGGCAATAAGTGTCTACCAGTCATGAATAACTCTTTAGGACTACCTCAATACACACAAGCACCGAACCAACTTCGGCCAGCCTGTCCAGCTGCGGCAGCCAGTCAGTCAGTGCAGCTGTGGCAGCCAGTCAGTGCAGCTGTGTCGGCCAGTCAGTGCAGCTGTGGCGGCCAGTCAGTCAGTCCAGCTGTGGCGGTCAGTCAGTGCAGCTGTGTCGGTCAGTCAGTGCAGCTGTGTCGGTCAGTCAGTACAGCTGCGGCAGCCAGTCAGTCCAGCTGTGGCGGCCAGTCAGTCCAGCTGTGGCGGCGGCCAGTCAGTCCAGCTGCGGGGTAAGTCAGTGCAGCTGTGGCGGTCAGTCAGTGCAGCTGTGGCGGCCAGTCAGTGCAGCTGTGTCGGCAGCCAGTCAGTGCAGCTGTGGCGGCCAGCCGGTCCAGTGCGGTCCAGTAGCGGTGGCCAGCCGAGCCCGACTGTGATGCGGGTCGCGACACTCTCCCACGACCGGCACACCTGTTCCGCGTTGTCGCTGACCGTGTGCGTCAGGTGCTACTCAGACTGGTGCACGCGCCGCGCTCCGATCCGGCGTCCCCCCATCATTTGCCCATTTCAAGGCCACGAGGTACGGCGCCGGTGAGCGTCCTCTGGTCGCGTCGTACTCTGCACGTGCCGCCGGGTCCGCTCCGTCCCCGCGGCGTGGCGGGGCGCCGAAGGGGGTGGTGGGAATCGGTAGAGTCGGTGCTAACCCCCCCCCCCCCCTCCCCCGGGGCCGGGGGACTGGGTACGGCGGTAGTGCCCGGCGGCGGCGGCGCGCGGCCCGTTCGCAAATAGCCGGCAGCAGAGCGGCGGCTCGGCGCTGCTCGCAGTGCCACTGTCAGACAGTGTACAGCCTGCCGAGCGGCCGCCGTGAGACGCGCAGCGGCGGCGGCGCCGGCGTCCCCTGCTGCTCGCGCCGTCAGAGTTCACGAGGCCAGCGCAGTTCCCACTATTTTCGGGCGGTGCCGCGCTGGTGGTGGCGGCCACGCGGCGTTAGCGCTACCGTCAGCAGTGGTGTCGTGCTCGCGTTGTGTCGCGGTCGATCACGTGGTGCACACCAGTGGTGTTGGTGGTATTGGTGACGCAGGCTCGGATGGGTTGCGCCAGTGAGGTGAGTCGTGCAAGGCCCGCGGCGATGTTCGCCCGAGTGATTTGTTGCTGCGCTGCGCAAAGGTCGTCTGGCGCCGCGGCGTTTAGCAAGCTTGGGCGGTATGCCTGGGCACCTGCTGGGACGTCGACGTGGCACTGGCGACCTTACAACACATTGAATAGCTTTTGTCACGTAGTACTCCCAACTGCCTGTCCTTGGAGCCTGAAAGGCGATTTCCTGCTTCATGACAGGATAGCCGATAGTGTCAAACAGCTGGGCAGCCTCTGGCGGTAGATGCCAGCTGCTCATGTCTACCATTGGTACCCAGCAGGTGGCCGCTCCGCCATATGCGGCCCGCTGGCGGCTCGACCCGCCTCCCAGTCCCGTCCCTGGCATGTTTATCGGTGGCTGTCGAAAAAAGCGTGGGCTCGGTAGCCTTGTGTGTTATGTGAATACTCGTGAGCAGAGTGGGAAACTTACTTTCCGGGTTGGGAGTCGGAGTGCATACCGATTTCTTCCGGAGTACATTTTCATGGACATTATTTTTATGCATGGTATCTGTTGACCAGTAACCGACCGGAAAACTTTAATCAGTACCTACATAATATGCATAAGTAATATCATTCTCATTTTTGGACAAATCAAACGCCAAAACATAGGAACAAAGAAGTGAACAATGGATGGCACCGCCCGGCAGTGACGCGTAATAATCAGCACTGTTTCGTTTCTCATAACTCACAGGATAAATGCGCTTTCCTTTCACTGTTGATCCATATGAAAAACAAACAAAAATACTTCACACTTCACCCTCAGCTCAGAGCGCATACCTACCTACGCAGCCAATTTCCCACGTAATACGAACGCAACTCCGCTACAGCACACGCCACAGCTGGATGTGATCAAAGCAAAACATCATTCAAGGTCTTGTGTTTACAGTATGACACTGTTAACCATGTGTTCAAAGTTCCTAATGGTTATGACGTCATATATAAATACCTTGCATTGATTGGTTGACAGACAGATTTCAGAACGGGGACGAGTGGTCTAGGGGTAAGATGCTCGTCTCACAATCGAAAGGTTGTGGGTTCGAGTCTCACCTGTAGCTACTCTTCGCCCGCGACCAATCGGCGTGAGAGATTGGCTACGCTACATGACTCAACGGTCGACGTGTCGTAAAACCAATAACCAAACCAAACAGATTTCAGAACAGAAAACACTAACGCAGCCAATACTGATCGGTGGCCTCCGTGACTCCGGAGGACGTCTCTTAAAACTGTCAAACTTTCCCACTATATGGGTGGCAGGAACACAGGTTTTCCGATGCGGCTCCAGAACCGGAGAACAGTGTTCTCAGTGCGCATGCGCATCATCTTGCAAGTTGCTGTTGGCGTGTTGTCGGCAATTCCGGTGGTTGAGATTGTTTGGAGTGTGTGAAGCTGTGGTCCGTCTGCTGATTGCTATAAAAAGTGATTAGTTTGAGTGGTGACCGTAAGTGGAATAACCAGCGTTTTTTTGGGTGTCGTTCTGTGTTTGTTTTTATTGATATCTTTGTTCCCACATTTGTGTCGGAGTACATGTGAAGCCCATCCTATCCAGTACGAACCCGGAGTGCAAAAATGTTTTCAGAGATAAAATATCTTCAGAAGTGCCTTAATTCCCAGCCTGCTCGTGAGTTACGCTACGGCACCCTGGCATTGCCCTTGGAGGTAAGCAAACGTTGATGCTGACGCTCCGAATCTGTCGGCGTGGTATGCAGGTTAGCTCAGGCTTGCTGTCCACATGGGTGCTTAGACTTCGCCGACCGACGGCGGAGGTAAACGACATCCTCCACTCAGCTATTTGTCAAGCTCTGAGCGCCAAACCGTTCGAGATAGCGCTATGAAATTTTGAATAGCTGATATATCATTTATGCATATTTTAATGCAAGGAACAACAAACCCGATTCACACCAGGACTTAGATATAATCTCACTCTTAAGGGCATATTGGGCGAGTTTGTGCTTAAGCTGCAATGATGTTGCACTGCACACATCAGTATTAGCGAGCTGATGGTGAGCAAGTACCATCCAACATACCAAGTGATAACAACCAAGCAAGTGCAAATGGACGTTTGGTTAATCAATTACGTGTGCAAATTAATGCAAATGTAATAATTAATACAAATACACTAAACAAATAAAATTAGCACCCCTTTGGTCCTATTTCAACTGTCAAATTCCAGCACCACAGGGCTGCTTGAATTAAGCACCATTATGGAGTTAGCATCGCATCGCAAAATTTAAAATGCTAAATATAAGCATGGTGCTTATAACTAGCACCTCTTCATTTGGCTATATTTAGTAGCAGGGTACTTGAAATGAGCACCCATAGGGTGCGTGTGCTTTAGCACCCCCAGGGTGCTAGTTTTTGCTCACGCCAAAAACCAGCACCTCCTGGGTACGTTTCGCCTATGGTGCTAGCGTATTTAGCACCCATTGGGTGCTTAAGCCGAAATTGGTCTCCTTGATAGTAACGTACGAGTGCTGATGACTGACTGTATTTATGCGGACGCATGGCATATTTTGCTACATGTTAGCTTCCGATACCAATCTTAAATATTACAGCAAACAGGATGCTTACAGGCGATGTACCCTTTCAATGCATTCGTATGCAAATGCAAAGGAATACGTATTTCCTACTTTACAAATAGCAGAGGAGAACATGCACATATATATAAGCAAATTTAGTAAGTATTGCAGTAACGTACAGTAACAGTAAAAAATATTAGGGTTTTTTTTTATTTAAATCTCAAATTTTGCAACAAAAACCTAACCTCATGTAGCCTAACCAAATTGTTTGCTTCAGGAAGGAAAATGCGTGTAAGACTTTTATGAAGGACACCTTAAATGACAATGATACCAAATGAACCAACCAAACCTAACCGAGACAATTTCTTTCATTTGTTATGCAAGCTCCACATTTATCACAGTTCAGTATTCCATGGCACAGTGCCAGTCATGAACAAATGGTGATGTAAAGAGCAGATCCAATGGCTCCATAGCCACATAATTCTGAATGAACCAATGAAATCCATACTAATGTCATACAGTCAACGTGCTAAAACTTAACTTGCATTCCACAGTGGCCCACAGTGGCTTACAAAATTATATGGTAGCAATAATTGGTGGTGATAATCCAGGCTCTGTAGCTTTCTTTCAGCTAATAAATTATCAGCAGCACCATAAACCGCCCCACCCCCAAAAAAAAAAAAAATTGTCTGAGACATGGTTTTTTAGCTCACAGAATAAGCTGTAACTATCCTTTGATAAACCAATTATCCGAGGTCATCTCAAATGAATGACCTCTATCCTTGGATAGTTTCTCAAATGGTCCCTTATAGCAGGAATTTGAGTTCAGTGTCCACTGTTATCCCCAAGTCATCTAAACCATCGCTTGGTCAAACTTCACGGAATGCTTAAACTGTACATGGTCCAAGGTACCTCTGATCGGACCTGGAAGGCTTCTTGCCTAAGGGTCCAATCATGATCTGCACGAAACCTGAACCGACAGGTCACGTCCAGATTACACGTGCGTGTCTTTTGCTTTTTGCGCGATTTTCTGGACGTGGTAGTGTGTGCCTCAAGTGAAAATATCAGATTTTCTCGACATCTTTATCTTTGACCTGACGTACGAAGTCAACAGTTTCCCCACGAGGGCATGCTTTGGGCCATTATATAGAACTTGTTCCAGTCAATTAGGGGCTCACTTAAGGGGAAAATGGCGAAGAGTTTGCACCCACACCCCTCGGTAGGGAGGGTAGCGAAATGCTCTCGTTAGACGAGGGTTAAGAGGCGGGTTATCGCCAGTGCAAACCAAGTTTCTTTTGCTTAGTCCATGCTTTGTCTTCTTGAGATACCCACTGTATTTATATGATTGATGGGACGATGGAGAGGAGCTGAAGCGGGAAGAGGGCTGGGAAGGCGGGTTTGTTTGGAGCCTTGTTTCTCCGGCTACCAGCCATCCGGCGGGTGTGTTTGGAGCCTTGTTTTGGAGCCTTGTTTCTCCGGCTACCAGCCATCCGGCGGGTGTGTTTGGAGCCTTGTTTCTCCGGCTACCAGCCATCCGGCGGGTTTGTTTGGAGCCTTGTTTTGGAGCCTTGTTTCTCCGGCTACCAGCCATCCGGCGGGTGTGTTTGGAGCCTTGTTTGGAGCCTTGTTTTGGAGCCTTGTTTCTCCGGCTACCAGCCATCCGGCGGGTGTGTTTGGAGCCTTGTTTCTCCGGCTACCAGCCATCCGGCGGGTGTGTTTGGAGCCTTGTTTTGGAGCCTTGTTTTGGAGCCTTGTTTCTCCGGCTACCAGCCATCCGGAGCCGGTTGAAGTCCAGTGGTTTTCTAAAGATGAGATGCCCAGGCCTGTAAGTGTGTGCTTTCCAAGTATTAGAAACGCTGTCACATCCCGTCAGTGATTGGCCGATGGTGCGGATGGCGGATGGATTATGGACTGCCTCCGTGATGAGGGCAGGTGTAAAATTTCCATTTCACGGAAAATACTTGACATGATTTTTTTCCTGGAAAGTTGCACCACATGTTTAAGCAGTTTGGCATTGTAATATGGCGCCACGGCACAAACATTGTTTTAGCTTGCGGCTTGCGACCATGGACCTGTCTGCATGCGGGTTTTCCAGATTGTTGTGTGGACGCCTGGCGATCGGAAGTCAGAGTCGCTGTGTCGCCCATCCGGATTGCTCAGCTGTTAACAGGCGGCGGTCGGGCTGCATCGCCCTTCACTTTGGACGAAAGCCTCGGCAGCGGCAGCGGCGGCGCTCAGAACCGCCAGAGCCGGAGAAAGTGGCGTACCGGCGTCGTGTGGGCCGGTCCGGCGCGACGTGTCTCACGCCCGCCCGCCCGGCTGCTGTCGTGTGGGTCGGTCCGGCGCGACGTGTCTCACGCCCGCCCGGCCGGCTGCTGTCGTGTGGGTCGGTCCGGCGCGACGTGTCTCACGCCCGCCCGGCCGGCTGCTGTCGTGTGGGCCGGTCCGGCGCGACGTGTCTCACGCCCGCCCGGCTGCTGTCGTGTGGGCCGGTCCGGCGCGACGTGTCTCACGCCCGCCCGGCCGGCTGCTGTCGTGTGGGTCGGTCCGGTGCGACGTGTCTCACGCCCGCCCGGCCGGCTGCTGTCGTGTGGGCCGGTCCGGCGCGACGTGTCTCACGCCCGCCCGGCCGGCTGCTGTCGTGTGGGCCGGTCCGGCGCGACGTGTCTCACGCCCGCCCGGCCGGCTGCTGTCGTGTGGGTCGGTCCGGCGCGACGTGTCTCACGCCCGCCCGGCTGCTGTCGTGTGGGCCGGTCCGGCGCGACGTGTCTCACGCCCGCCCGGCCGGCTGCTGTCGTGTGGGTCGGTCCGGCGCGACGTGTCTCACGCCCGCCCGGCTGCTGTCGTGTGGGCCGGTCCGGCGCGACGTGTCTCACGCCCGCCCGGCCGGCTGCTGTCGTGGGTCGGTCCGGCGCGACGTGTCTCACGCCCGCCCGGCTGCTGTCGTGTGGGTCGGTCCGGCGCGACGTGTCTCACGCCCGCCCGGCTGCTGTCGTGGGGCCGGTCCGGCGCGACGTGTCTCACGCCCGCCCGGCCGGCTGCTGTCGTGTGGGTCGGTCCGGCGCGACGTGTCTCACGCCCGCCCGGCCGGCTGCTGTCGTGTGGGTCGGTCCGGCGCGACGTGTCTCACGCCCGCCCGGCCGGCTGCTGTCGTGTGGGTCGGTCCGGCGCGACGTGTCTCACGCCCGCCCGGCCGGCTGCTGTCGTGTGGGTCGGTCCGGCGCGACGTGTCTCACGCCCGCCCGGCCGGCTGCTGTCGTGTGGGTCGGTCCGGCGCGACGTGTCTCACGCCCGCCCGGCCGGCTGCTGTCGTGTGGGCCGGTCCGGCGCGACGTGTCTCACGCCCGCCCGGCCGGCTGCTGTCGTGTGGGCCGGTCCGGCGCGACGTGTCTCACGCCCGCCCGGCCGGCTGCTGTCGTGTGGGTCGGTCCGGCGCGACGTGTCTCACGCCCGCCCGGCTGCTGTCGTGTGGGCCGGTCCGGCGCGACGTGTCTCACGCCCGCCCGGCCGGCTGCTGTCGTGTGGGTCGGTCCGGCGCGACGTGTCTCACGCCCGGCCAGCTGCTGTCTGGCCGCCGGGCTGGGCAGGGAGAAGTCGCCCAGCGGTGAGGCGCCGCTCACAGGCCACCGAGGCAGACTGGCTGATGGGCCATCGGTCATTCACCCGGCCAGACTCCGGAGCAGACTACCCGTTTGGATCAGTGGAAGACCCAAGGGAGAGTCCCAGGGCAGGCCGCCGGCCGGCCCCCCTGCCTGCCGGCCAGACCGCAGTGAAATCGTCGGGTCATCGGTGGCGTGCGCACGGCGAGCCCGAGCCTCCCGCTGCCCTGCCCACACACTCGATGCACACTGTACTATCGTGAATGGTGAACTGGGTGGCGCCGTGGTGCGGTGTTCCGTATTCGGCCGCCGCGACAAGCCGCGCGAAATCGGCACCACACCAAAGCGCTCTAAATCAAACCGAACGGCAGAACGCCGTGATCCGACGCTGACGGGAATTGGTGTTACGCGGTCCACAGGGGTAGTGCCCGAGGTCATGCTAGATATCGGCTTCCTAGGGCAGGGGATGTGAGCACACACAAGTCCGACCGGTGTGCACGAACAGCGTGAGCTGCAGTCACTGATTGCGTTCACTGGTGGCATGTGCACGTACAAGGTCTGACGTAGTTTTGTAAGTTATAGCGAACTGTTATCAGATTGTTAGCCTTAATTTGGTTCTGCTGTGCCATCTAACACAGCAGTCGATTTTGTATTATTATTATATACCGCAACACCACAGTCGACATTTTATTTTGGAGCAGTTCGTGCATGCATGCGCTGTCCAACGTCTCAGCTGCGTGAACGTTCTGCCCGCGATGGCCTATGGTGTCCATGCCGGCTGGCAGCCATCGTGACCGACCGGCGGTGACCCGTGACTGTCGAGCTGGCCCGCAGCGTCGACCGCCGAACGTGGCCGCTCTGCGAAAGCCTGCCGTCCGCCGGCTGCCGCCCTCTCCGTGATGGGACCTCGGCTGACCGGACCGCGGGCGACCTCGGGTCATTGACCTGCCGACCTCCAGTGGTGCCCGGTACAAACTGGTCTCCTTAGAAACTAACCTAAGAAACCTATATAAATTCATATCCTGCGATGCTAACCCCGGTCCGACCCCCGGCTGACCTCCGGCCTGCGGCTGGCTGGGGATCGCTGACCTCTGACCCACCCTCAGGCGTCGGTGGCGGCGTGAGCACGTGTACACAATGGCGCCGTCGGCGGCGGTGACAGGCGCGCCGGCACCAACGACGTGACCGCTTTTACCGGCGTGCGGTTTTTGCACGAGGTGTTTTCAAACGGCGCCATTGGGTCGGCAGGCTGCTCTACGTGTCGGCTGGCCGCACAGGTCCGGCGTTACCCCTGCGAGCTGCTGTTGTACGTGTCGGCTGGCCGCACAGGTCCGGCGTTACCCCTGTGGGCTACTGCTGTACGTGTCGGCTGGCCGCACAGGTCCTGATTCTTGCATCACCCCTGTGCAGCGCGAGGGGGAGATGGGCTGGAAGGATGGTGCACAACCGGCGCAGACCGCCTTCGGTGTCGGCAGCGTCAGGCCTCCAAACCCATCACTGATTATGCTGGTTCATATCGCGCAAGCTTGCGCTTAACGTGTGCAACGGAAATTTATCTTGGTGCGTTTGTGCATGCATTAAAGTCATAAAGTGTTTAGACTTAAAGTGTTTAGAAGACTTAATAATTTAGACATCAAGTGTTTAGACTTAAAAGGAGCCACAAGGTCCCGTCCAGGTAAGTCTGTAAATGGAAGATACCGTAAGCCTGGTAAAAAAGACCCACCCCAACCATCACCACATCCTAAAGAAACCATCCGCCAACATCCCACACACCTATCGATGCCTATTTACCCTAGCTATCCAGTCCTATTCCCTTCATCCCTCTTAACACTTGTGGATTGAATGCCTTACCAATAATTTTCAAACTGCATCCATGCCTGCTAAAAGGGTCTGTGCCGTGCACACTTAGCATATATCTTACCCCATCCATCACAAATTAGAACTCAAAAACAAGATATTCCTGTCGAAAAAATTTGTCCAGCCTACTTTTAAATACATTCAATGAGGAACTCCCCACCACATCAGCAGGCAGCCTATTCAGTGGATCAACACTGAAGACCTGTTGTCGCTTAACTATAATACGCCTCAACATGTCTAACCTGAATTGATGACCCCTATGTGATTCTCTAAACTGAAGAACGTCATTCAAATTGACCTGATATAGTCATTTAAACAATTTTGCACGTTTCAATCATGTCCCCCCTTAATCTCCTATACTTGAGTGAGTACATATCTAATGTCACAACCTTTCTCCATATTCTAAGTTACCTATTCCACTGATGAGTCTAGTTGCTTTGCGCTGCACTCTTTCTAACATAACTATATCTTTTCTAGGTAGGGGCTCCATGCTTGTACAGAATATTCCAAGTGGGGGTCGCACATATGCTAAGTACAGTTTTTTCATGACTTCCTTGCTCATATATATATATCACACTTCTATTAATGAGTCCCAGCATTCTGAGAGCCCTGTTCCTAGCTGAGATACAATGTTTTTTTTCTGCTTTAAGGTCTTTTGAAACCAACACACCTACGTCTCTTTCCTCTTCAAACATCCAGTTCCCTCCCTTCCATTGTATATCTGAAAGTCTCACCTCCAAACCCCAGATGCATAACCTTACACTTATCATAGTTGAAAGACATCTGCCATTGATCAGGCCACTGTTTTAGGTCCTCCAAGTCTAGTTGAATATCACTAGATTGATCACTACTGTTTGCCACTCCTACCAGCTTGATGTCACCAGCAAATTTGAACACTATTCCTCAGCCCTACCTCAATGTTATTCACAAAGATGATAAAGAGAAGTGGCCCTAGAACAGAGCCCTGTGGTACTCCACTCAGAACATCCTTCCAATCAGATTTGCATCCATTTAACACTACCATTTGTTTCCTTCCCCTCAACCATGCTTCAATCCAGCCTATAACTTTTCCAACAATTCCATGCCCCTGTAGTTGATGAATTAGCCTCCCATGTGGAACTTTATCAAAAGCTTTGCTAAATTCCAAGTACACAACATCCATCCTGCTTTGATTGTCTACTTCTCGTAACATATTCCATGAACTCCAATAGGTTAGTTAAACAAGACCATCGAGATTGAAATTCATGTCGAGTATTCTGCAACTGCCTTTCTACAGCATCTGTAGTTATTGTAAGATCCTCCAACCATTTGTTGGTCGGGCCTAAAATATCACGAGTTTTGCGCAGCATGTGCTTTTAGGAAGACTTCCTTGCATCTTGGCATACCATCCAATCATGACTGGAAGGGACGAGTGGTCTAGGGGTAGGATGCTCGTCTCGCAATCGAAAGATTGTGGGTTCGAATCTCACCTGTCTACTCTTCGCCCGCGACCAATTGGCGTGAGAGATTGGCGACGCTATATGACTCAACGGTCGATGTGTCGTAAAAACCAATAACCAACCAATCATGACAGGCTCTCTGAACTTTCTGCACGTGTCCGTAGGCCAGCCGTACTTGCAGGCTTCAGTGGAT
The DNA here is from genome assembly GCA_034440615.1 of Ashinkailepas kermadecensis. Taxonomy (NCBI): domain Eukaryota; kingdom Metazoa; phylum Arthropoda; class Thecostraca; family Neolepadidae; genus Ashinkailepas; species Ashinkailepas kermadecensis. The sequence continues at coordinate 113,782 of JAOTOM010004781.1, read as the reverse complement.
CAACGTAGTGACCGTACCCAGGGGTGTCGATCTTTGAAAAACATTGGGGGGGCCGAAGTGCCAACGCACTAGACCCCCGCCCCCCCCCCCGCCCCACAAAAAAAAACTCATCGGATTTAGCCCACTATTTTCAGATCTCAGAAATTCTGATTTTGTATTCGACGATGTGTATGTTTACGTTTATTAAGCATCCTCACCAACGGGGAAAATCGTCCAATAACTGGTGAAGTCACATAATTAAAAGAGCAGTGTTCAGTACATGTCAACATAACAACTCTTGGTTGGTTATTGGTTCTACGACACGTCGACCGTTGTGTCATATAGCGTTGCCAATCTCTCAAGCCGATTGGTCGCGGGCGAAGAGTAGCGACAGGTGAGACTCGAACTCACCAACATAACAACTCTGAGTAATAGCATGCGACTGCAGTGCCATATAGTGGGCTCGGATCTATCGTCACCGTCACCGTCACCGTCACTGTTACCCTCCTCCTCACTCCACACACCAACAAACACACACCGGCTTAAATAAAAATACTTCAGCGATCAGATGCAGGCTAAAACACACCGACATTGATGAAGCATCAGAGCACAGCAGACCTGAACGGTGATGACGATGGGTGAAAGTATTTCCTTGGTGCCTAACGTTAGGGAGGTGAATTTTTCCCTTTAGTACGCCACTGCGGCTGCTCAACGTGTTTTTTCCGCAGATTGCACGATCGAGAGTAGAAAGGCCCTTCGGATAATTTTCTTTCGGGACCCATTCTTAATTTTCCGGTGCTCTGGTCGATTCGATGGAGTCTCCTTGTGGTTTTTGTGGTGAAGTCTATTTTTATAAGCCCCCTGCAGGCTATTTTTGGAACCCGGTACGATTCTTCTGGCTCTCGGTGCGTTTTTTCCGGTGCCCAAACAGGTTTCTTTTCCGGCGTCCGACGACTTCTTATTTTGTGTATCTTTGACGCAATTTTTCCGTCCGCAAGGTCACATTTCGGGTATATATTGGTACTTGGGAAGCCAGCTGCAACTTTTGGGGCTCCGACACGACGTTTTGGCCCCAGTGAGATTCTCAAGAGAAGCGGCGTGAATTTATTTTTGTCTAAGTGCGATTTTTTGGGACCCCGTCGTCACTTGTTGGGATCCCTTGCGGTGGCTACGACATGTTTGTGGGGGCCCAACAAGTTTTCTGGGCTTTTGGAGCTATTGTTGAGATCCCAGATTGATTTTCCGTGTCCGGACTGTTTTTCATTTACCCGGCTTCATTTGTTCGGTGATCTCAACGAGACTTTTAGAGCCCCGGTGGGACCTGTCAGGCCTCTGGCGTGATTTTGAGGGGCCCGGGTGATAATTCTTAGTACCCCAGTCTCGGCGTGATTTTCAGGAGGCCCCGGCCCGACCGTTTGTGGCCCCCGTCGCGATTTTATTGAATCCCGGCACGACTTGTTTGCGGCCCCAACGTGATTTTCAGGGGCCCAGGTGCAAACTTTTGAGGCCCAGGCGTCATTATCGGGGCCCCTGCGCTACGTTTAGGGGCCCCCAAAGTTATTTTTCTGAGCCCCGGTGCGATTTTTGGTGGACCGAGTGAAATTTGTAGGGAGCATAGCGCATTTTTTTTCCTAAGCTCGGCGGATTCTTGGGGGCCCCACAACCTATCAGGAGGGGGGGGGGAGACGGTGAGGCAACTGCCCACAATTCCCCCTCCCCATTCGGTATGTCACTGTGCCATGCAATGATGCAACATAAGAATCCAGGAATAGTTCATCTGTTTCATCACTCACATGTGATTTCAACTCCCCAGTTATCCAGACAGTTTGAGGAAAGTCAAACATCTGCTACATGGATCAGCAAGGATGTATTGTAAGGCAACATGGATACCATGGAATTCCGGTCACAGTAGTTATGCTGCAATACATACCTTCTTCAACAGACTGCTTTGGAGATGGATGAGTTCCTGAAGTTTGGTCAGGGTTGGAGTTGGAGGTGGATGGAGCAACACTGTGAAGGACATAACATATGGTTCAAGAGACTTGTTTCCATTAACAATATAGGGGATGAAGTAACATTTTCATTGACTTCTATGGTTTTCATTGGCTTCATTGACTTCTATGGTGTCCTGAGTAAGTAGGACAATGGAGATGGGTTTTTGTTATATGCATTGTAGAAGCAATGTTATAATGTAGCTTTTATACCCCAGTGAGAATGGTATGGATTCACTCATAAGTGAATTTGCAAACATACTGATATATCAGTTAACAACAATGCAGGGAGCTATGTGATCAACATGGTCTGTGCCCTAATGCCCAAATAACTAAGTAACAATGCAGGGAATCTGCTGCATAACAGTTTGGCCATAAATTAGCCATGATATATGGCATCATACTTCCCATGCTATTTATAATAGTGAGCTATATTTTGTGTGCAAACATCAGGACATTAGACATTTTAATTAACATTACACACATCAGTTCCTAACAAGTGTCAGCAATACATTTCCTTCATGTGCTTTAAACATGATTCAAGAAAGCACTGTCATCGATTTTAAACTTTCAAAAAGAGTGGGCCGCCTGGCATTTTGAGTGCTATTTGAGTGAATTTGCTGTCTTGTTAGTGAACTGACCACTTATTGAGATATAAGTACTTTAACTTTGCCTGCTTCCATCATGGAAATTTGTCATTTTCCAATACATCAGAAATCATCAGAATAACTTCTTGTCCACAAACCGGTGTATGCATTTCTATGAATTTCTCATATTTATTAACACAAATGATGTAGATCTGATCTGCAAATTTATAACTCAGAAAATGTTATCAGCACAGGATTCCATTCCTGAAAATATAGTACTTTCAACATGTTATTGTTCTTTGTGAAGCAATAAGTGCAATGCTCTCATGCAGCATGCAGATGGAGGTTCATCACGTGCACCAGGTAGCACAAAAAGAGATATTATTGCAGTCTAAGGTAACCACAAGACAGGTTTACACCCATTTTACCTCCACGAATCATTCAAAAGGAGCTAGGTTTTGCCTAGTTGCGTTAGGCTAGGCTTTTGTTGTAAGTTAGTAAATAAAAAAGTCTTCAAAAACGGCTCAAGCTAGATTAGGTTCCGTTAGACTTTTTAAGTTGAAAATGTTTGAGAACAAATTTTTTTTTTTGGGGGGGAATTGGGCATAAAAATAATCATTTCTTGCATGGAAGTCTAGGCTAGGTTAGGTTAGGTTATGTTACATGTTTTTTCTTATCTAAACATTATTTTTCATCCTATATTACTCAAATCCAAGCCCCCTTTTCCATGTTATTTTTCCTCACAATTGAAAAGTGTGCATCTGCAGAGGAAATGAGCGGTTACATCATGTTCAGCACATTAAGAAACACTGCATTAAAAAAAGAAATTCAAAGAAGTCAGATAGTACCATGAGCTGAAAAATTACCCAAAAAGCCAGGTATTATCACAGTTTAAGGTAACCACAAGACGAGTTTTACACACATTTTACCTCCATGAAGCATACAAAGGGGTTAGGTTTGTCAGGTTAGGTTAGGCTTTTGTTGTAAGTTATAAAAAGAATCATTTGTTGGGAAATAATTTTTGTTAATTATTTTTCTACAAAAAATAACAGACGGTTCAGGCTAGCTTAGGTTAGGTTTTTTAAGTTGAAAATATTTGAGAAAATGCCTCGAAAATTTAAATTAAAAACAACTAATTTCTTGTATGGGAAGTTGAGCTATGTTAGGTAATGGTTATCATACATCTTGAACATTATTTGCATGCTATATTTCCTTACTCCACACCCTTTTTTATGTTATTTTTTACTCCCAATTGAAAGGCATGCATTTGCAGAAGAAATGACATTAAATTTGTGCTTTTGTGTTTTATTAATATTTTTTTATTTAAATTTCCAATGCAATGTTTATGAATGTCACTAAGCTGATGGCACTACTCAGTTTCTGTGCAAATGCTTGTGGTTGGTTGTGAGCAAAATAACATTAAAAATGGGCTTCGAGTTAGTAACATAGCAATTAAAAGAAATACATTACAAATTCAACATAACCTAACGTAACCTAGCCTAACCTGACCTTGGAGAAAACAACTACAAAAACAAGATTGGAAAAATATATAGCAATTTATCTTCTTGAAATTTTGCAAATAAAAAAACCTAACCCAACCTAATCTAACCAGAATTATTGTGCTTTAAGGTGGTAACTAGGCAAGTTATTACACATTTGCCTCCATAAAGCAAAGAAATGGGCTATATTTGGTGATGTTAGATTAGTTTAAGTGTTTAAGTTCGACATTTTTTGCAAAAATTGTTCCAAAATTTGAAAGAAATAGATCTTTTTTCTTTAAAGGCAGCTTATGTTAGATTAAGTTAAGTTGGGTTACATTTTTTAATTGTAAAAAAAAATACATTGCTTGAAATTTTTACAACTTGATATTTTGGTTTTGTTTTTCTCCAAGGGGAGGTTAAGCTAGGTTAGGTTAGGTTATGTTGCATTTTTGTATTTAAAAAAAAATACTTTACCCTATGTCACCCAATTCAAAGCTTTTTGTTGGTGTTATTTTGCTCACAACCTGAAATGTAGGCATTTGTATAGAAAATGAGTGGTCCCATCATCTGAGTCACATTCATAAACATTGCATTGAAATGATACATTCCACGAATTCATAAAACACCTTAAAACACAAATTTACCAAAATGAGCAGTAACATCATGTTCATCACATTCCTAAACATTGCATGGAAAAAAAATTAATCAGAAATTACCTTAAGCTGTAAATTTACCAAAAGGTGTGCCAACCCATGGACGGAAATGCAACACTAGGTGCCCCAATCCTGGGCAGAAAGGGCACTAAGAGCAGTGGAATGAAAATAATAATAAAAGTAAACTAAAAACAGCTCTTCTTGAAGACAAACGTGGTAGTTGTGTGATATTAACATGGAAACCCTGAGCACAAATCAGAAAAAAAAGCATGGACTGGACTTTATCAAGCTTACCTGCCAACTTCTTCAACTACTGTTCCTTTGGGAATGAAATATCAGCAGGCTATTTATTCACTATTTAAAATCACACCAATCCGCATATACATCAGAATGTGCGAAGTACAAAAAACGAATCAGTACGTCACATGAGATTGGCCTCCGGATTAAACACTGCGCGCAATTGCACTACAAATGTCTTACCTCCGTCACATTTGTCACGGTAACCTCAAATTTAGACTTTAGGCGCTGGAATTTCTGTAACTGGATTTTTTTCTTTGGATGTTACGATTTTGGATGTTCTGAGGAACGCCCATCACGATTTGTGACATTTAATACGCGCTAGTGTCTATCGATACAAATCGACACCCCTGCTTTGGAGAAAAAAATAGAAACAAAAATTAAGCAATATATATTCTGAAAATTTTATAAATTGAACAACCGAACCCAACTTACCCGAATCTAATGTCAACTGCTTTTGAAGGAAAATTTCCGATTTTATTTTATTTTGAAAATGATTGAGCAATTTTTCCAAGGTAAACAACTGGGGACGAGTGGTCTAGGGGTAAGATGCTCGTCTCACAATCGAAAGGTTGTGGGTTCGAGTCTCACCTGTCGCTACTCTTCGCCCGCGACCAATCGGCGTGAGAGATTGGCGACGCTACATGACTCAACGGTCGACGTGTCGTAAAACCAATAACAAACCAACCAACAAGGTAAACAACTAAACTAGCCTAACCTAGCCAAATCGGTATTATTGTGGTTTAAGGTGGTAACAAGACAAGTTTGTACACACATTTGCCTCCATATAGCAAGCAAATGGGTTAGGTTTGGTTAAGTTAGGTTAGTTTAGGTTTTTCAAGTTGGAAAAGTATAAAAACAAATCCAAAAAAGTTTCCCCCAAAAATTGCAAATTATTTGGTAACCTTGCGGTCTAAGGTGTTCTTTTTTCCCTTAAAAAAAAAATATGCAGAATACCATGTTTATGAAGGTGACTAAGATGATTGGAACCACTTATTTTCTGTGCTTACTTTTCAGGTTGTGAGCAAAATAATGCCAAAAAGGCTTTGAGTTCGGTAACATAGCATAAACATGCATGTTTTTTTTTTAATGCAACAAAACCTAACCTAGCCTACCCCAACCTATCTTTTAAGAACAAAAAATTAAACTAAATTAAAATGTCACTTAATTTATTTTCTGAAAATTCTCAACCTTAAAAAAGAAACCTAACCGAGCCTAACCTAACCTAAGCTGATTTTGAATAAAAAATTAGAATTTTTTGTGAACATGGTTGTAAATTTTTTCGGAAACTTTTGGGTATTATTGTGCTTTAAGGTGGGAACAAGAAAAGTTGTATGGGCGCTGTATGACCAACGCAGTCAATGCGGCCGTAAACCCAAATAACCAACCAACCAACCCAGAAAGCTGTACTTCCACAGTGGAGGTAATTCCAGCTATTTTGTTTGTTTTTGCACACAATTTTACATTTTTCAACAAAAGGTGGAGAGTCAGTCCACTATCTAATCCAAATCTGTTGCTATTCAGTACAAAATGTGCTGGTTAACATCAATGTTTTTACTTAGCATGGGGTTTTTCATTTTTCCCTTTAGCTTTCTTATCAGCATAAAATAGCATAAGTTATTGGGAGGGCCCAAATCAACATTGGGGGGCAAGATCAACATTGGTGGGGCCATAGCCCCCACAAAAGGATACAAATCGACGCCCCTGCATACATGCATGATTTTGCACTTATCAAAATTTTATTTCATCTGACATTTTTTGGACCACTTCACAAGCTCTTCTCAGTCTTTCTGTAGCATGTACCTAGGTGCCAAGGTACCAGGTAAATATCAAGCTGATAGTGTGATGAGTGGGCTGTTGAGGTTAGTTATAGTTTGTATATCCACACTCTCAATGATAACTGATTGTTGTTCACGGTACTGGATTGTATGCAAGTTTGACAATGACAATTGGTTTTTGTGCACACCATTTTGAATTTTGTAGCAAAAGGTGGAGAGTCAGTCCGCTATCTAACCCAAATCTGTTTTTTTTTTCATTACAAAATGTGCTGGTTAACATCAACTACATTTTCTATGTACCTAGCATGGTGTTTTCCTTCTTTTTTCCTTCAATTTTTTTATCAGCATAAAAATAGCATATGTTATTGGGGAGGCCCAAATCAACATTGGGGGGGCCAAGATCAACATTGGTGGGGCCCTGGCCCCCACAAAAGGATACAAATCGACGCCCCTGACCGTACCCCAGCCGGTGTTATTTACAGGCTTCAGTGGATCAACGTGGTGACCGTAGGCCAGCCGGTGTTATTTACAGGCTTCAGTGGATCAACGTGGTGACCGTACCCCAGCCGGTTTTATTTACAGGCTTCAGTGGATCAACGTGATGACCGTGGCACCTCCTGGTGATGATTTTGAGTTGGATTCGCACTGGCATTCACCAGAGACTGGAATTCAACGGACCGTAAATTGTATTGGGGTGCAGCATGATAGTTGGTTGTCGTGCAGACATTTCAAGACGTTCAAAGGGAACTTGCTTGAACTATATCATCCTACCGAAATGTATTTTTCGAACCTCTTATGGCGCTGGCCGTAGGACACTGATGATGTTCTACCGGTCCTTGATTCGGTTCAAGCCGGACTGCGTAAGTTGTGTGTATGATGGTGTTTGCGCGACCAGTAAGCGTGTCCCTGACTCGGTGCCCCACGCAGCGCTACTCATTGTTATCGCGCTATTCCAAACCTCGCCAATCGCTAGCTTGCTGGCAGAGGCCAGTGAACCACCACTGGCGTTAACATGGGAAATGCTTGGCTTGCGTTTTACGCCTGCAGGTTACGACAGTTTCCCATCCATCCCACGTAGGAAGCGGTGTTCTCGCGCCGAATGTTGACACTTGTCTACGGTTGGTGATACGTGACGAGTTCGGCCTTCTGCGTTCGTATTCGTGCTCTGTTTGAAGGTAGCAGAACGAGTGCTTTGAGTAATGCATGTTCAGCAATTATTCATGCCCCTTGGAATCCGGTGTCAACTGCAGCTGAACTGCCTTTTGCAGTGATGCGTAAGGGTGACATCGCACCTGAGCTGTTCCGGACTTAAAACCTGGGAGCATCTATGCATTTATTAGACACTACGCACATGCTTACCGATGGTCAAAGAACGACACTGAAGCGACACTGGATCCTTGAGCAGTATGTGCTTCTTGTGTATTTATTCTTGTAATGTATTTTACTTGGGTAGCTTGGAGCTGGTTGCGATAATCGAAGTGCTTTCATAAAACAAAATCTCGTAGGTTGTTCTATATGTGATTCTGTCCGTTTCTCATATCAGTCAGGAAAACCGTGCGTGTATGCTGGATTCCGATAGGGAACAGAGGCGTACATGCCGACCGACGCGCCTATGGCGAAGGCGTCTGGAGCCACAGTATGGGTGTAGAAACGTGCGAATATGAACACAATCTCAATAATAATTCCACGTGCACAGTATATCGAAAGGCTCAGTGTTCATTCTCTGAAAATTGAATATATCCTGCATGTTCCAATGCACTTTCGCGCACCTGGGTTAAAGACAACGACTCGTTATTTGCAGTGCCTATTTTAAGCAAGTATAACTTGGGGGAGGGCATTTCATGCATTCAGACTTTGTTCGATCATTCAATGTATGGCGCTCTTCATCCCCTCCTCTCTATTTGACGCTCTTCATCTTTGACGATGAAATTGGTGTTTTGTTCACGTCACGAGGCCTCGCGATTGATACCCGATGTGGATATTGTGGGTCAATGGATGACCTCCCAGGTTAATTTTAGCTCTTTTTTCTGCAAAATGTAAAAGTTTTACTTTCAACCGTTGCAGGTGTGAAAACGGTAGTAGACCAGTGATAAATTATTTGTGAAATAGGGTGGAATGTACCACTTTTTCAACGCTCAATTGACATCCTTCTCCAAGAAGTATCGACACCCTGCTCCTTGATGCGTGTTCATCAAGTCTTCATGTTTCCTTTCTAACAGTATCTCGCAAATAAGTATCATGTTTATGCTCTTGGTAAGGAATAGTGGTACACAAACATTTTGCAATGCAATTGTGGGTACAGGGATACATATAATGTGATGTCACATACAATACCAGTTTATTGCATAGGTATTATTCTTCCTATCTCAAATATAGCTCTTCCTAAATTATGAATATCAAAGCAAATGATAAAGGTACAGTCATAAGCACCAAAACGTTTGGCTCAAATTTGAGTCTGAAAGACATCAAAAGCATTTTAAGAGACACTAATCCCATGGCAAATTTCGACATCCTAATGTGCTCGTTTAGATATCTCGCACCTAACGAAAAACCATTATTTTAGCCCTGAGACACACGTTTGAGGTATTCATCGCGGTGTTTCTCTGTATCTGCATATTAACCATGTGCGGTCTCTTACCTGTCGACACATAGGTAAGCTGTCCGACGAGTTCAAATTGTTACCATTATTTTAGGGGTTTCAAAGGTACTGCCTGAACAACCGTTTTCTAGTACCCAGGGGCAAGATTGAACACCAGATTCAGCATTGGCGTCCACATTTTAGCTCCACCGTAACTACTAACCCCGAAGAGGTCATCTGAGGTCAAGTTAGGTCAGTGATCTAGGATGACATTGGAAAACTCAATGACCTATGTAGACGGATTAGCTGAGTTGTCCATCATTCTACCACACTCTTCATTGGTGATTTGGAGAACATATGCGGGAGTGGATTGCTGATTCGCGATGTTGGCAAAAATTGTCTTGCATGGTGCCACTTATCACGTCTTAGGTCAGTGTCCTGGGACACTTTCAAATGTTTTGCATCATGAAATCAGCAAAGTATGCTCGATAATGTATGCCAGGCGGCGGCACGCTCATCTGCGCCGTTTATCGTGGTGAAAAAAAAAGCTTGGGAGGGGGATTGGAACAACCCCACTATACGGACGAGGGTTAGAAGGAACCGAGTCCCGTGGACTTCGGTGTGGCTCTCGAAGTTCTAAATAACACCAGACCCCAGTGAAGTCGCTCTGCGTGTGTGTATCAGAAAGCAGGTGCTCTGGGATCACGTGACAGAAGCCTTAATGTCACGGCCCGGCCCGTCGTCGCCAAACCAGTCCAGTCTTATACCAACCGGACGCTCCGATGTATATTGCTGGGGGATTGCAGGTCAGTTGTCTGATTTGACTCTGTTTACATTGCTTGCCGCAACCGACATTACTTGGGTGCTCAACGTGTTGATGTTAAGCATAGCGATCTAGCACGTACACATCAGTACATTTGTCACAGTTTCGGAATAAATTATGGCATATATGATCATCATTTCGTATATTACAAAGGATCTCGGGGACCACCCATCACTTGACATATGCTGTATATTTTGCTACTACTATGCTATGCTATACTATACGCGCTATGCGATGTGGTATGTGCAATGCGGTATGATTAACATGTCATGCTGTATATGGTGACTTTCTAATGGCTCAGTGATGAAAAGGAAACAGCGGAATCTGTACAAACATGTGTGCCCAATTTGGTAGAACATCACTGAGCCAACGCTCGGTTGTGTCTGCTGATCAGTGGTCGGCTGTAAATGTTGTGGTGCTATCTGTATTGTGCTGATAACACCGTCATTGACCGCCGGTGTCGGCTGGAAAAACTGTGGTGCTGGTTGTGTTGTATTGGTAATATGGTAGAGGCTAGAAATGTTGTGGTTATATATCTATTGTGCTCATAATACTGCCCTTGGCCGCTGGTGTCGGCTAGATTGCTAGGTAATCTGCTCATTGCTATATGGTTGCCAATGCCAGGCCAATCAGGGTTGTATTTGTACTTTCTGATCCCGGATGTAAAGCGGAACTTTGTAGGTAGTTGAATACGGAGGACATTTTTTCCAATCATTAGCATCATAATTTCACTTTTCTCTTTCCTGTGAATCTTGAACACTTTATTAGACAGACCAGTTCATCGCCAAACAGCACTGTTAAACCTACAAATGATACAAAATGAGATAATAATTATCCGGACAGGATAATGTTATGAACGCATACAATCCAGGAACAGCCAATTTGTCCAGCCATGGTGCCAATTGACCGCAATATGTGACGTTTGTGGATCGGTAATTGATGCCCATATTGCTCACGGACAGAATAACGACATGCGGTTTTGACTCGCCGCAACACCAAAGTAACTGACTAGCAGAGGCTCTCTTGTTCTGGAGAGACGCCTTTCTACATGAGGGGTGCCATCGGCTGGAAAATACAACTGGATCGAGAGCGGCGAAGTGTGTGTGTGGATGGGAGGGTGAACTGGAGAGGCGCCTTTTTCCAGTCGAAGGGGTGCCACATCTCTATCGGGGGATGAGAAGAGAGGAGAGAGGCACATGCCCCCAGTTGCCCCTGAATCCGCCAGTGCTAACGAGCAGTGCAAGCCTTGTAATAATCATCATCGAAACAGCCTTTGCTTGGGACGGCATCATGTAGTCAGTTGCCAGCGTATTCGCTATTGTGCACATTGCACTATTTGAAGGAGGCGGTACACATCCACACACTGGCACGATGTTTTAAATGACGTACCAGAATGCTGACGCAGGACTTGGGCGAGACACAGGAGTGACGAATGGACGCAAATGGAGTAGTTGGCCTGCTTCTCAGTCACGCGCCAGCATTATGTGCCCGGATGACTGCGTTTTTCTGTACATGATCTGGCTTTGCGGTATCTTATATGAGCTCCCGTGTGCAGCAATTCGTCTTGCAGTGCGACCAACATGCTATGCTCTATTAAGGCGTGCCTGCGCCAAACAGAGGACGTTACACCTGCAGAGAGTCGGGCAGCCGCGGCTGCCCGGGCTGCATTCCTGCGGCCGCCAGGGGTGTCGCAGCGTGGTCGGCTCCAGAGGCCGGTGTCGCAGCGTGGTCGGCTCCAGAGGCTGGTGTCGCAGCATGGTCGGCTCCAGAGGCTGGTGTCGCAGCGTGGTCGGCCCCAGAGGCCGGTGTCGCAGCGTGGTCGACTCCAGAGGCCGGTGTCGCAGCGTGGTCGGCTCCAGAGGCCGGTGTCGCAGCGTGGTCGGCTCCAGAGGCCGGTGTCGCAGCATGGTCGGCCCCAGAGGCTGGTGTCGCAGCGTGGTCGGCTCCAGAGGCCGGTGTCGCAGCGTGGTCGGCTCCAGAGGCTGGTGTCGCAGCATGGTCGGCTCCGGAGGCTGGTGTCGCAGCGTGGTCGGCTCCAGAGGCTGGTGTCGCAGCGTGGTCGACTCCAGAGGCCGGTGTCGCAGCTCTGCCCAGTCGTGGTGTGCTTGCGCCCGGTCTGCGCCGCTTCTCTGGCCGGGACTGCGGCACGCCACGTGTGTGTCACCTCGCAGGCTCCGTCCGCATACACGACCTGCCCAAAACAACGACCCGGTCCATTGAGAACTGGGGTAACGGCCAAGCAAGTGCTCAGAAAGCGCCTGCGGAATGTTGGCGCCTTCTTATCTGAGGTGCCCGTCAAGTTTCAATTGATTTCTTTCTTTCCTTACGGTCCCAGTGCTATTAGCATGCTGTACCAGCAGGCTATTTGTTTATTTTTCGGTGAGTAAATATACTGGCGTTCAGAAAGCCAACCCACCCAAACGCTTGGGTCGAGCATTGCACCTATTTCAACAGACCAAGTGACACCACTGTCCGGCCAGTTTCTCTGGTTCGCCTGTACGTTGGCACCATTTACAGTAGTTCGCTTTTCGTAGACGACTTTGGAATCTGGACGTCGAACATTTCCGCACCGGCGCTACAGAGACGGCTACAGCTTGCTGTTTCTCTCCTGGAGCGCTGGGCAAACGTGAGCGGCTTCCGCTTTTTCACAGGGAAAACGGCCGCCATTCATTTCTGCCGATGTCAGAGGTGTCCAAATATGAAAATCATGTACAAGTGAGTAATTCCTACAAAGCCGGTGGTCAGGTTCCCCTTGGTCTCCTTGACTGTCGCTTGACGTATCGGGATCTTGATGCTCCGTGAGAGCTGTTATATAACTTTGAACATTCGGAATGTTGTTTCACGTACGTCATACGGCGCTGACAGATGACCATTAATGCTCCTATATAGATCGTTGGTCCGCTCTAAACTGGACTATGCGTGTTTCGTGTATGACAGTGATTGTACATCGACAAAGAGAACGTTAGACACAACCCATCACACCTCGTGGCGTATTGCTACAGGTTCCTTTCGCACGTCACCAACAGCGAGTCTTCTGGCAGAAGCGAACGAACCGTGCCTGGCTATGCGTCGTGAACTGCTTGGCATGCGCTATGCGTGCAAGCTGCGCCAGTTCACCGACTACCCCACCTATCGGTCGGTGTTTTCCCGACTTCTGGCTATGTTCAGGGGAAGGCGACTGGGGATGTCTACCCCTTTCTGCGTGATAATTCAAGCCCTTTTCGCGTGCAATGGTAGAAAACCGCGTGGGGTGATGCGTGTGGAATGTTTAAAATCTTCTCCCTGGAGACCGGCCACTCCGAATATCGATGTGTCGCTGACATATCTGAGGAAGGGTGATGGCATTCCTCAAGAACACATGCTAATCACACTGGAACTTGTATCGTCATACCGAAACTACACTCCGACGTATACGAATGGATCAAATACGGACGCTGGTGTTGGTAGCGCCTTTGTAACGAACACCGCAACTCGAACGTTTTTTCTTCCCACGAATGCATCAGTGTACACTTCTGAACTGGTCTCTATCAACAAAGCCCTGAGTTTTATTGAGGTCGGACATGATGAACTACACGTGATATATAGCGACTCGCTTAGTGGCCTATTGTCGAAAAGGGAGTCTTACCCATCCAACCCAGTAGAGCAAAGCGTTTTAGCTAGACTAACGACACTGAGCATGGTAGGTAAAAAGGTGGTATTCTATTGGCTTCCATGCCACGTGTGAACCAGTGGGAATGAGGCTGCTGACACTGCAGCGAAACGTGCTACTCATGGTCCTCGGCTGCATGACCACTGCAGTCGATGCGCCCCTACCCCCCACCCCACACACCCCACACACCCTGCTCATGGTCCCCGCATAAGATGTCTTCCTCTCCCTGCGAGGAATTTCTTTCCAGATATTAGGAGCGCGGTTTTGAAGAAATGGCAGGACAGTTGGGAGTCCATGACTGACAAGTTGAAGGGAATCATACACCGTCTTGGTCGGTGGCCATCATCATGACATAGGATTAAACGCTATGAGGCGGTGTCATACCGCTTCGTATGGGTCATACATACCGGACTCATAGATACCTCCTGAGTGGCGACCAAAGGCTACTGTGCCAAAGGTGTCCCGCTCCACTGTCAGTTCAACACATTGGTTGCGTGTCCCCGATTTGCCCATGAGCGATGACGTCACTTTGGACACACTTCAGTCTCGTTACGGGAATTACTGGGGCACGAGTCACCCTTCGTCCAATCAGGACAGCTATTCCGCTTCCTTTCAGAAATCAAATGTTGTGTAATATATGCGCCTCACTAATACCTTGTTTGGTATATGTTAAATCATTATGGTTCTACGGTACGTCTTGACGGTAACGGGTTCGATAATGCATTGTATATTAAGCCGTCTCGACCAGTTTTCGCCGAGCTAATTCCTGATTACTGTGATGAGCGCTGCGTGACCACTGCAGTCAATGCGCCCCTACACCCCAATGAACAAACAAACAGTTTATCTGGGCTTTGCTGCGTATTTGGTACGATGCTCTTTGGGCCCAAAGAGCAACTGGGACCTCACTAAGTTTAACTTTGTGTGTTTAGAGTGGGCCGAAGTGTAATATAAAATTAGTCCGGCATTGCTTGGCTTGATGTACAATTGTGTTGAGTACTCACACTTGGCGTTACTTTTGAAGAGTGATCAGGGTATCCAGCATAGGAATGGCTCCCTCCCCCTCCCCAGTCATGTCCAACGTAAACTTAATGCTATGATGTATGCTATTCATATAATTCACGAAAGCAAAGAGTGAGGCTTTACCTCGTAACCATACCCCAACAGAGTCCTCTATGTAACGTGCAAAAAAAAAACAGGTCGAATTTCAGCACCTTCCAAGGTTTGCCTCTCGAAACGGTCCAGGTACAAAATCGTCACTGCTGGAGCTGCAGGGTTCCTCATAGTCACTCCCGTCTTCTGTCTATAGACTTACTGCCAGGTCGGAACATATTTATTAGTCAATCAATGCATGTCACAAATGTCGCTTACTTTCAAGCCTGCTGTGTCCATGTTGTTATAGTGTCTATCCGGGGCTTCACGTACGCAGCTCACCACCTCATCTAAGTGAATACTTCCATACAGGTTAACAGCATCCATACTGAAAAATATAGCATGTTCAGGAACTTTTTCAGTCCAGAACCGGTCCAGACGACGAAGGAAGTGGTCAGTGTCGGTCAGGTGAAGTTTAACAAATTTCAAAAGCTGATTTGGCACTTTCTAAAAGCCAAGACGGTTTTTTTCAGTTGGGCCCCCACACGTCGCTATCACTGGTCGAAGAGGAACGGTCGGCTTGTAATCTTTGGGTAGACCATAGAAAACCGGAGTTCCACTGCGTCTCGGAGTCAGGTCATCAATAATGTCACTTGATAGGATACCTTTGGATGATTGCCTGAAGATGCCGTTTCGTTTGTGCTTCTATTTTTTTTCAGTCAAATCCTTTTATAGTTTCTCATAATCAATTTCGTCATCATAAGATGTCCTTTACCTTCTTATATCTCCTTTTAAGTGGGG
Source organism: Ashinkailepas kermadecensis (assembly GCA_034440615.1). NCBI lineage: Eukaryota > Metazoa > Arthropoda > Thecostraca > Neolepadidae > Ashinkailepas > Ashinkailepas kermadecensis. The sequence continues at coordinate 98,076 of JAOTOM010004781.1, read as the reverse complement.
GTGCCTGTACACAATATTCCAAGTGGAGTCGCACATAGGCTTAGGTAATAAATTCATAAACAGTTGCATGGATACATAGGTTGATATCGAAGGCGACGCAGCAAGAGATAGGAAAGCAGGCCATCGATGTGGCTTTCATAGTAAACTATCTTGACGTTTAAAGACTGCAAAATTGTACGTCTAGTACTTCTGATTCTGATGGCAGTATGCCAATGGTTCTATCTACACATGGTTTTATCATTCTATATATTATCGAATACTGAATAATTCAAAGCTTCGTAGTCTCAATCGTGTTGTTTCCGTTCATTGAGGATGGTCATTAATGGATATTTACTTATGCGCTTTATAAACTATTCAGCAACCATCATTTTGTCGACATCAGTTAGTTAGTTAGTTATTTGGGCTTTAGGGCGCCCAAATAACTAGCTAACTAACTGATGTCAACAAAATGATGCTTGCTGAATAGTTTATAAAGCGTATAAGTAAAAAAAAAAAAAGCCTGCTAATACAAAGAGAAAGCTTGCTTTCTGGGAGTGAACGATATCTTCGGAAATGATCTTTATGGTACAGTTTGGATACAATAATGTGATACATTTGAATTTTTAATCTGCCAGTGATATGTTATGATTATTGGATACACGTGATGCATAATTCTACACATTATTGAACAGTGAATGAATGAAGCTTGGTCTTAAATTTGCTGATTCATTGGATTGAGGATGGTAAGAAATTGGTATTAACCTATGTGATTCAAGAAATGTTATGTAACCATCATGTTTTGCTATAAATGCCTGCGAATACAAAGGAAGTTTTGATAGAAGGCTTGTTTTTAACTCATGTTCTGCGATTGAACAAGGTCTTCGAAGATGTGAATTACCGATGTGACCTCAATTAAGACGAAAATCCAGTGGTACTACTTGGGCGCTATATGGGCGCTATATGACCGATGTAGTCGATGCGCCCTAAAGCCCTAATAACTAACTAACAGTGGTACTACTTGATATTGAAAAGTACGTATTACAAACGGGTCTTTGACCGGGCTTCAATACATTTTAACCGGTCTCTGACCGGGCTTGATGCCCTCAGACCGGGCCCGGACTTCAGTCCCGTGGTTTTTTGTTTGTTTTGTTTGTTGTTATTTGCCACCACTAATGCTGACGCTGGGTACCGACTCTACGGAGTCCCGAACCCGGACCGTGCGGACACAAGCGGCTACGCTGGGTACCGACTCTACGGAGTCCCGACCCCGGACCGGGCGGACACAGGCGGCTACGCTGCGGGCTTACGGCGGTTTTTGACAGCGTCTGAGGTTCGCCGACAGACCGGCGCCGACGGCTTCTTGGCATCGCCTCGCACCGCCCCTTTGTCCACAGCCGTCGTGCCCCCCACTGTGTCCGACTACGAGGAAGACGGGAGACAATCAGCGCTCGGGTCTGTTTGCGGTGTGCGCCACGTTTGCGGATTCCGTCGCCAAACGATGCTAAAACCGGTTTGGGCACGTGGCCGCTGTTGTACCGGTGGTTTTTGTTGTTGGATGTCTTGGGATTCCACATGAGAGTACGGAGAGTTCGTCCAGCGGACGCTTGTTGGGAGGCCAATCTAAGACCAGTTCACTTGTCTCACTACATAAGTGGGTGATCCACGCGTCGGCGCGCCCTAAAGCACGAATCAACCACAAATATGAGAAAGGTGAAGTCAGTTTGAAGTCCCTTCTCGAGGTCCTATGCGGTTCCATTGAAAGTGGGAGCGGGGCAGCTGCTCTTTCTCCGCGGTTGCTCCAACCCCTGTGCCTGAATCGGACAAGAAAAGCAGCTTCCGTTTTCTTTATTCTTTTTGCCATTGCAGCTGGTGCGCCCTGGAGCCCAAATAACTAGCCAGGCGATAACTGTTTTGAATAATGTCGATAGCTGTACATGGATTCGCCGCGACAGCGATGGTTCTACAAGTGCCCGTACGCACTGGGCCACGCGATTGGTTTATGCATTCATTTGTTGAACGCCCTTAGACCTGCTCCATTACCAGTGAGCTGACATAAATCACACCGGCGCACACCAAGCAGCCGCAACGGCGACCATCCGAGTGGCGCTGGCGCAGGCCGGTGCGTCCTGGCTGTGGCTGGACGCCAGGCACGGGTGGCCAGCTGCCGACTGTGTGTCGGCGTCCATGTCGTGGTGGACGTCAGGCACGTGCTGGACGCCAGGCACGGGTGGCCAGCTGCCGACTGTGTGTCGGCGTCCATGTCGTGGTGGACGTCAGGCACGTGCTGGACGCCTGGCACGGGTGGCCAGCTGCCGACTGTGTGTCGGCGTCCATGTCGTGGTGGACGTCAGGCACGTGCTGGACGCCTGGCACGGGTGGCCAGCTGCCGACTGTGTGTCGGCGTCCATTTTTTGGTGGGGGTCGGGGGGGTGTTGGGCGCCCGGCACGGGTGGCCAGCTGTGTCGGCGTCCATGTCGTGGTGGACGTCAGGCACGTGCTGGACGCCTGGCACGGGTGGCCAGCTGCCGACTGTGTGTCGGCGTCCATGTCGTGGTGGACGTCAGGCACGTGCTGGACGCCTGGCACGGGTGGCCAGCTGCCGACTGTGTGTCGGCGTCCATGTCGTGGTGGACGTCAGGCACGTGCTGGACGCCTGGCACGGGTGGCCAGCTGCCGACTGTGTGTCGGCGTCCATGTCGTGGTGGACGTCAGGCACGTGCTGGACGCCTGGCACGGGTGGCCAGCTGCCGACTGTGTGTCGGCGTCCATGTCGTGGTGGACGTCAGGCACGTGCTGGACGCCTGGCACGGGTGGCCAGCTGCCGACTGTGTGTCGGCGTCCATGTCGTGGTGGACGTCAGGCACGTGCTGGACGCCTGCACGGGTGGCCAGCTGCCGACTGTGTGTCGGCGTCCATGTCGTGGTGGACGTCAGGCACGTGCTGGACGCCTGGCACGGGTAGCCAGCTGCCGACTGTGTGTCGGCGTCCATGTCGTGGTGGACGTCAGGCACGTGCTGGACGCCTGGCACGGGTGGCCAGCTGCCGACTGTGTGTCGGCGTCCATGTCGTGGTGGACGTCAGGCACGTGCTGGACGCCTGGCACGAATAAGCTACTGATCACCTGTCTGGCGCCGGCGCTGGTGCACGCGCTAGCTGGGCCGGACCGGACCGGACCGGCCCCCACGGCGCCGTGTGGATGCTGAGCTCGCAAAACGTGCCGGCGGCCCTGCCCACCCCAGCCCGGCTCTGCCCGGGCCAGGGTCCGCGTTCCGCCACTACCTGAGGCCGTCAATCACAATGTTCCCCTCCCGCGGGCGGCGGCGGCGGCGGCGGCCGCGGCCGGTCTCCGCGGCCGGTCTCCGCGTTACAGCGAGAAGCGCCGGCCGGACCGATCGCTCGGGATGGGAGTTTGCCCGGCCTGCTGCATCTCGTGTCACGAAATGCTACTTCTGCAGCTGGGAAATATTCTGCACTGTGATATCCGACGGCCTGCGAGATCCTCTTCGTGCTCGCGGTGTTTGAATGCTAATACTGGAGGATCTGGTGAGGGGAAGCAGAATGTGTTCCCTAAGCCGTATAATTTGAACCAAGAAGTTGAAATCGTCTAAAAAATGAACCTTTTTGTGTGGAGAACAACTTACTTGAATGCGCTAATTGGCTCAAAGTACCGCAAGTTCAGATATAGGTAAACATGGCACCTCTCGGTCATTTGAGACAATTTCCTACAACCAGTGTTGGTCTTTCCAAGTCCGGCGGCTGAGTCGGCCAGTCGTCGCTACTGTAACACGCGAACCTGTGCAACCTCTACCCTCGTCCAGCTGATCGAGCAATGACTTGGCACTCGTGATACACTACCAATCCCAGAACTGCCAGCCATTGGCGTGACAGGTGACGCGCCCTGTCTGGCTCCTCGGCGGCGGGATGGCCTCCGCCGCAACACGCGCGCGCTCGCGAAACTTGGCTCTCTCACTTCCGGGTCGGCGACGGCGGGCATCTGCCTGGCTGTCAGCTGCAGCGCGCCCACGCCGTGGACAACCGCCGAGCAGCGCCGTGACCGGTGACGGAGCAGCGCTGTGACCGGTGACGGAGCAGCGCCGTGACCGGTGACGGAGCAGCGCCGAGACCGGTGACGGAGCAGCGCCGAGACCAATGGTCAAGACGGCTCCGTGACCGAGGCCGAGCCGTGGCTTAGCGTCGGCTGGTCGCCGGTGAGCAATGGGCCTGGCAGGCTACCCGAGGCGCGTCGCCGCGCGACCTTTCGACCTGGTTGGCCAGTGCCGCCGGTCAGCTGTATTTGCAGGCCCGTCTGACTAGTCGACCAGTCCGCCACCAGCGGAATACAAATGGCCGGCAGCCGCAGCGGTGTGACCACACGCGCTCGGCACCGGCTGGCGGCGCGCGCGCGCGCGCGCGTCCGGCGACGTGACGTCACACCGTGACGCGCATAGCGGTCCGGTGGCCCGGCGGCGGCTCGCGCGGCCCTGCCGCGACCTGGCACGGTGCCGTGGTCGGGCCCGGCGTGGCCCAATTCGGCCCAGCTGTCGTACACGGGCCGCCCCGTCCCCGTCCCCGTCCCCGTCCCCGTCCCCGTCCCCGTCCCCGTCCCCGTCCCCGTCCCCGTCCTGGTCCTGGCCCCTTATCTTGTCTTGTCCTGTCCTGTCCTGTCCTGTCCTGTGTTCTGTCCTCTGTCCTGTCCTGTCCTGTCCTGTCCTGTTCTGTTCTGTTCTGTTGTCCTGGCCAGTCCCGCCCCGTCCCGTTCAGGTGGAACGCCGCCCTTGCCCATCGTCCTGTGGCGGCTGTACTCCTCTCCTCTCTACGTGCAGTAAATGACCAACCAACTCCCGGGTTGTCGCGTGTGCCAGAAGCGGTCGTGAATCGGTTGGACGGCATGCGACGCACGTCGTCGACGTCACTGCACGTGGAGTGGTCTGCGGTGACCCCATGCCTTGATCCGTGGCGACCACCACCACTCTCCTCACACTCGGTGACTGAGCTGGGCCGTCGGAAATGACTGCACGCTCCCGCAGGGACAGCGGTGGACGTGCTGTCCCGGATACAACCGCTCGCCAAGTGTTGTCAGTCGCCCCGGTCTGTCGACTGTCTTGGTCTCCGTGTAACATTAGCCACGCTGCCTGTGCCGACAGCTATGGCTGTTTCCTTGGCAGCTGCAGTTGGAAACGCACCCTGTCTGTGTATGTGTGTCTGTATGCTTGTTCTCTTTCCTCGAGCTATGTCTAGTTTGTGGTCGCTTAGTTCTGTGGAGCGTCATAGTCTTCATGCGTAGTGTATGCGGGTCGTCTATATGTATGTATCTCCACATATATGTATCTGGGGAGTCTGTGATGGCTGTTGAACACATCTGTCCGTGAGGAACCATGGACGTATTCTGCTTCGTATGTGTGGATTGCACGAGCTTCTGATCTGTCTGGGTCGGTGCATATTTACTCCATAGATACCTGGGCCTCCTGGAGTTCTGTATTGTGGTCGTTTGCACCACCTGTGTTTAATTTGTCTGCATTTGTGTGGACTTATGTGGCGTCAGCTGGCTAACGATGCTAACATGCTCTGCAAGCTGTATGTGATAAGCACAGGCGGCTGTTTCTTGACACGGCTTGCATGTCCCGAACATATTGATGTTCCTCGATGTAGCCCTGCACACCCCAGTGATTTGCAACGTTTCGCGGACTCCTGTCAGTGAGTTGCGTCTGGTGTTGGGGCAGTGAAGGAGCGAGAAAGAGGGAAAGAGAGAGAGAGAGAGAGAGAGAGAGAGAGAGAGAGAGAGAGAGAGAGAGAGAGAGAGAGAGAGAGAGAGAGAGAGAGAGAGAAGAGAGAGAGGCTGTGTGACGAGGTGATGCGGTCCCCGCTCCCGTGCGTGGGAACGTCGCAGACGATCCCGTGACGTGATGACGCTCCGACGGCCACCGAGACACTGACGACTCTCGGAAAGGCAGAAAAACGCCGACCCGTTCTCACGGTGGAGCTCTGAGTGTTCGCGCCAACCCGTCCCTCTTATGTCCACTCTTATGTTCCCAGCCTCACTCCTGTGTCTCCTGTCCTGTCCTGTCCTGGTTCATGTGCCCTGCGGCTACAGCCATCCTTCCTGTGGTGGCATCTCTTTTTCTTTTTTCCCCCTTTTTTTTTTTCTTTTTTTGTTTTTCCCGGCCCTCGGTTCCTTTTTCCCGTCCGGTGTCCCCTCCGCTGTCATGTCTGCCTCCCTGTCTTCCTGTCTTCCTCATGTGCGCCCTGCCCTCCCTGCTGTCTTCTGTCTTCCCTTCCTGTGGTGGCATGTCGGGTGTGCCCGGCCCTCCGCTGTCTTCTGTTTTTCCTTCCTTTGGTGGCATTTCGGGTGTGCTCGGCCCTCCGGGCTGTCGGTTCTTCCCCTCCCTTTGGGTTGGTGTGCCCGGCCCTCCGCTGTCTTCTGTCTTCCCTTCCTGTGGTGGCATGTCAGGTGTGCCCGGCCCTCCGCTGTCTTCTGTCTTCCCTTCCTGTGGTGGCATGTCGGGTGTGCCCGGCCCTCCGCTGTCTTCTGTCTTCCCTTCCTGTGGTGGCATGTCGGGTGTGCCCGGCCCTCCGCTGTCTTCTGTCTTCCCTTCCTGTGGTGGCATGTCAGGTGTGCCCGGCCCTCCGCTGTCTTCTGTCTTCCCTTCCTGTGGTGGCATGTCGGGTGTGCCCGGCCCTCCGCTGTCTTCTGTCTTCCCTTCCTGTGGTGGCATGTCGGGTGTGCCCGGCCCTCCGCTGTCTTCTGTCTTCCTTTTTTTTTTTTTTGTTGGGGTGGTGTGGGGGGTGCGGCCCTCCGCTGTCTTCTGTCTTCCCTTCCTGTGGTGGCATGTCAGGTGTGCCCGGCCCTCCGCTGTTTTTTTTTTCTTCTGTCTTCCCTTCCTGTGGTGGCATGTCAGGTGTGCCCGGCCCTCCGCTGTCTTCTGTCTTCCCTTCCTGTGGTGACATGTCGGTTGTGCCCGGCCCTCCGCTGTCGTCTCCCGTACATCTGCCATCTTGTGTGAAGGAGGATAGATAGAGCCATCCTGTATGGCCAATTTCCAGCTGACACGTGCGGATTCCGTTCATCGGCTTCCTGATTTTACACATCTGTATCATGACCCTGGGTGTCGACACGCCCCTAAAATCCAATTCATCATCATACAAATCTGTATCTGTCTCTCCAGCTGACAATAGGTCGTTTCTAATTCTGGTTTGCCCCGCTTCAACGTCCTGTCTCCTTTTAGGTTTCTCGCTACCGAATCCCGTCTGATAGGCCTTCCAATCTTATGTTCCCAGCCTCACTCCTGTGTCTCCTGTCCTGTCATCCTCATGTCCTGTCATCCTCCTGTTTCATGTGGCCTGCGGCTACAGACGGTTGGCTACGGCTACAGACTGGCGGCTGTGGCTACAGGCTGTGATTATGGTCAGATACTGGCGGCTGCTGGTACAGGCTGTGGTTATGGTCAGATGCTGACGGCTGCTGGTACAGGCTGTGATTATGGTCAGATGCTGGCGGCTGCTGGTACAGGCTGTGGTTATGGTCAGATGCTGACGGCTGCTGGTACAGGCTGTGGTTATGGTCAGATGCTGACGGCTGCTGGTACAGGCTGTGGTTATGGTCAGATGCTGGCGGCTGTTGGTACAGGCTGGCCCACTTCTGTCCGAAGTGCCAGCGTCGGCGCCAGCTGTGTCAGGTGCGTCGGCGGTACCACTGACGCGCCCGGCGGCCCGCTAATGGTGATGGCCGCCGCCTGTCACTTTTATCCACCACTGCTGCCGCCGCCACCAAACGTCTTCCAAACTGCGGCGGCACTGGCGCGGACAACGCGGCGCCAGCGTCCGCCCAATATTGGCGGCCCCTGCCTAGCAGCGTCGCCCCTGCCGAACCGAACAGCTCGTCCACCAATCACTCCAGCTCGTCTGGTGAGCGACCGCTGAGCCTGCTATCTACTGAAGAAAATGCCGACACACGAAGGACGGCTTACAGTTAACTGCCCAGTCAAAATACCCAGCCCTGGGCACAAGATGAGGTCATCTTCACGCGTGGTGAAAGACGTGGCAACGAGGCGCGTTCTCAGTATAGTTTTGTTGGTTTTCATTTCTCGACCGAACAAGGTTTCGATGTTCAGACGTGCTTAGAAACTTGTTAAGCCCACCTCCAGGAAATGTGTACCAATATCTCCGGTCTCGGCGAGGGCTTCTGCTAGCGCGCTTTCCCCGCAGCACAGGTGTCTTGCACTACCGGACGTTCGTGGTAGACAAGACTGGCAGCCTGGCCGTGCGTAGGTACTGAGGAAATGTGCAAAAATCCAGAACTTACTGTGTAAACTGCACATAGGGGAGAATGTCTACATGTGGAGCCGAATATTTTGCGTATTATATGCTTGATCACTGGACAATGTTATCACAAACATGGAAAGAGGTATTGTGCATGAGGTGTAACGAACATTGATTTTTTTCATGTATGTGTAGGGTTGTTGACAGTGAAAAAGCAAGCCTGTATTATACAATTGCATGCACACGCCCGTAATTAAATGCACACCTACCGCTCAATGCCACGTCAGCATACCGCTTAAGCCGCGTCCTCGCCGTCGCATTCATTCGTGATTATTCACATATGACGCCCAATCCGAATTGCATTTTGACAACGCCATACTGAAGTAGCCGGCAGACGGCGGTCGCAGACTGTTAGTGGCCTAGTGAAGTTGTTCAGGGCTGTTTACGGATGGCAGCCAGGTGCAGTGCGCTGCGGATCAGCAGATTGCGAGCCGTTAGGTGAACGCTGATTGACTTTAATGTCCGAAAGTGGCTGGTGTCCCTCTGGAAAATGAAGCGTGGAAAGCAAGTTATAGTAGAGAAGGGAACATATTGAATTGCAATGGCTTGAGCTTACAAATCTGCTTTACTGGAAGGAGTTAATGTAGTAATGGCACCCGTATTACCCATCCATAACCTTAAATGGGACTTTGACTGTGTTTTCAACTCTGAGAGAAGTAGCTACAGTGAAATATTTTTCAATTGCGGTTGTGCATTTTCTTTGCATTATTGACAGCGAAGTCGAATGTTTTTCCGTCCCCAATAATGCCTGCGACTTGCCTAAGTAGATCTTACCCTCTAGCCGCAGCAGATGGGCTGTGTGGGACAACTGACAACTCCCATTATATGGTCGGTCGCAGCCACTTTGAGGCAACGGCCTTGTCTCTGTGGCAACGTTTTAGGAGTTTCTCGAAAACTGAATGGCTGTAAGCTGCAATTCCACACAAAAGATGGTGGTCAGCATGTATATTATCAGGAACATACAGAATATGCTGCCTTCCGATGTAATTTTCTGGTATGAGCGATTAAATTTTCGGTAGTTTTCCTACGAAGCACATGGGTCGGGACGGTGCCGGCAGGAATACGGGATGGAGTGAAGAAAACATAGTTGATTGTTTACTTACATTGCTTCGTATTAATATTGCATCAATGTCACGATCTTTACCGGTATTCCACGTACGTGACCAGCTACACTGAATGTCTCGCCCGTCTGGCACCGAACAACAACACCGCAGCTGTAGCTCAGTAGGGCAGCAGCTGCTCCGTCAGAGCCATACCACTTCTGTCTGTCTGTCTGTCTGTCTGTCCATATCAAGCCGTACCTCACAGGCGGTCGGCTCCTTCTCGACACCGATCGCCACCCCGTCCATCTCGACTATGACTGTCCCCTGGAGCGAGTCTGACCTAAACACCGTCGACTCTTGAGTGGACCTCGCCGCTTCAGATGAGTGTACACTGAGCTCGTGTGTCCAGTACCGGGCCGGGTCGCCTACAAAACAAGCGGCCGATCCTCCAGCGTTGAGTCGTGTGGCTGTGGCCGCCTGTGTTGCCGGCCGCGCCGGACCGCAGGCCCGCAGGGCAAGCCGTTCGTCTGTGCTTCGTCGCCGACGCGGCCACTGTGTTCCTAGCTGCGGCCACTGTGTTCCTAGCTGCGACCACTGTTCCTAGCTGTGGCAACTGTGTTCCCAGCTGCGACCACTGTCTTCCCAGCTGCGGCCACTGTCTTCCCAGCTACGGCTACTGTGTTCCCAGATGCGGCCACTGTGTTCCCAGCTGCGGCCACTGTGTTCCCAGCTGCGGCCGCTGTGTTCCCAGCTGCGGCCGATGTGTTCCCAGCTGCGGCCACTGTGTTCCCAGCTGCGGCCACTGTGTTTCCAGCTGCGGCCACTGTGTTCCTAGCTGTGGCCACTGTGTTCCTAGCTGCGGCCACTGTGTTCCCAGATGCGGCCACTGTGTTCCCAGATGCGGCCACAGTGTTCCTAGCTGCGGCCACTGTGTTCCCAGCTGTGGCCACTGTGTTCCTAGATGCGGCCACTCTGTTCCTAGATGCGGCCACTGTGTTCCTAGATGCGGCCACTGTGTTCCTAGCTGCGGCCACTGTGTTCCAAGATGCGGCCATTGTGTTCCTAGCTGCGGCCACAGTGTTCCTAGTTGCGGCCACTGTGTTCCCAGCTGCGGCCACTCACGCCGGTATTTGCACGGCACCAGATATGCGAAGCCTCTGAATAAGTGAGCTGCCAGGCCGGGAACCGTTCACATTTGTGTCTGACTCTTTGGGCCAGTGAATAATTCAGACATGTGTGTGCACTTTGGCAGCTACGTTGCGATGGCTGGCTATTCATGATGATGCTGTTGGGTGGGGGTCACAAGTCGAGGCGGTCTGATAGTACAGTGATAGATGCTCGCCCGTGCGCGCGACGTTTTGCCACATTCCACAGTGCAGTTTGTGTGCAAACCCTCAATATTTGCACACCAGGAGCGCCAGTGACGTGCAAGTAAAACCACAGTGTAGCACATGATTAAATCTCACCAGTTATATTTGATACCTGGGTTTACGGGGTTTCCCTGTCAGATATTTAAAGGTTACTTTTCGTCGCAAGCAACGATAATGTTTGCGTTTAATCATTTCCTGTATAAACCAAGTAATATGTGCAAGGTCCAAATGTTATGCGTAGTATTTTATGGTATCAAAATAATAACGGCATGCTATTTGTTGCACTGCAACACATAGGTGAAGGTTCGGGTGAGGTCGAAGTGTTGACCTTGTTTTGGAAACATACGACATAATGCCCGGCCGTTTCCTTCTACCCAAGGGTAAAGATGGATGTCAAGTTCAGTTTTAGTGTCCAAATGAATCGCAGAATGGATTATAAAGCTGAAATAGGTCACACGAGGTCAAGTTAGGTCAGTGACATGGAGTGACCTTCGGGAGGTTGATGGCCTATGCAAGCAGGTTACCTGAGTTGTGCATCACCCTAACACACCCAGCATTGGCCATTCGTGGGCAGTACGTGCGATTCATTGAGGATAACGCACGATGTTGACTGAACAAAAAACAGCCTGGCATGTTGCATCTCATGTCATACCTTACGCGACATTTTCAATTCTTGTTGCGCCATGCATTCTGCAAAAGATAGGCCATCAGGTATGCCAGCAGCACCGCCATACACTGCAAAAGATAGGCCATCAGGTATGCCAGCAGCGAGGCGCTACCGCGCCGCGCAGCCCCCTGTTCGGACGGGCGTCGACAGGTCGTGAGTTTCGTCGATCACGTGAGGTGATCCTGTGTGGACGTCTGCATCGCGATGCGTGCATGTGCGAACTCCACCCGGCTTCAGTCGTCCAGACGAGACCCGGCCCCCAGTCGTCCAGACGAGACTCGGGCCCAGTCGTCCAGACGAGACTCGGGTCCCAGTCGTGCAGACGATACCCGGCCCCCAGTCGTGCAGACGAGACCCGGCCCCCAGTCGTGCAGACGAGACCCGGCCCCCAGTCGTCCAGACGAGACTCGGGCCCAGTCGTCCAGACGAGACTCGGCCCCAGTCGTGCAGACGAGACCCGGCCCCCAGTCGTCCAGACGAGACTAGGGCCCAGTCGTCCAGACGAGACTCGGGCCCAGTCGTCCAGACGAGACCCGGCACGCAGTCGTCCAGACGAGACCCGGCCCCCAGTCGTCCAGACGATACTCGGGCCCAGTCGTCCAGACAAGACCCGGCCCCCAGTCGTCCAGACGAGACCCGGCACGCAGTCGTGCAGACGAGACTCGGCCCCCAGTCGTCCAGACGAGACCCGGCCCCCAGTCGTCCAGACGAGACTCGGGCCCAGTCGTCCAGACAAGACCCGGCCCCCAGTCGTCCAGACGAGACCCGGCACGCAGTCGTGCAGACGAGACCCGGCCCCCAGTCGTGCAGACGAGACCCGGCCCCCAGTCGTGCAGACGAGACTCGGCCCCCAGTCGTCCAGACGAGACCCGGCCCCCAGTCGTCCAGACGAGACTCGGGCCCAGTCGTCCAGACAAGACCCGGCCCCCAGTCGTCCAGACGAGACCCGGCCCCCAGTCGTCCAGACGAGACCCGGCCCCCAGTCGTCCAGACGAGACCCGACCCCTAGTCGTCCAGACGAGACTCGGGCCCAGTCGTCCAGACGAGACTCGGCCCCAGTCGTGCAGATGACCGCTGTTTGGTCACCAGCCAGTGTCGCTGTTCCCGTGCTCCTTGTTGGATTGGGATCTGGTTTGGACTTGGTTTTGACTACGCGTCTCCGGGGGGGGGTCTGTTTTGGTTTTTTAGCGTGCAGTTTTCTCGCATGTGTCGGGAGCTGTACGTTGCTTCAGTTTGCCCCGATGTGAGTATATCTGAGCGGGAGTGTTGCCGTGTAGGTATTGCTGAGCGGGAGTGTTGCCGTGTAGGTATTGCTGAGCGGGAGTGTTGCCGTGTAGGTATTGCTGAGCGGGAGTGTTGCCGTGTAGGTATTGCTGAGCGGGAGTGTTGCCGTGTAGGTATTGCTGAGCGGGAATGTTGCCGTGTAGGTATTGCTGAGCGGGAGTGTTGCCGTGTAGGTATGGAGGAGCGAGAGTGTTACCGTGTAGGTATGGAGGAGCGTGAGTGTTGCCGTGGTGTTTGTGTGTGTGGGGGGGGGGGGGGGTTGGGGGTAGGGTTTTGCGGAGGGGGAGTGTTGCGTAGGTATGGAGGAGGTTACCGTGTAGGTGGACGGGAGTGTTGCCGTAAGGAGGTGTTGCCGTGTAGGTGAGGGGGGAGTGTTGCCGTGTAGGTATGGAGGAGCGTGAGTTGTCAGTTGATGCGCCCCTAAACCCCAATAACAACAGGAGCGTGAGTGTTGCCGTGTAGGTGTGGCTGAGCGGGAGTGTTGCCGTGTAGGTAAGGAGGAGCGTGAGTGTTGCCGTGTAGGTAAGGAGGAGCGTGAGTGTTGCCGTGTAGGTATGGCTGAGTGGGGTGAGTCTCGGCATTGGTGAAGCCTCGGTGTATTTTACGTGTCGGAGTGGGTAGTACGACCACGACCGCCGTGTCGGGTCTCCGTGTGGTGTGTGGCTGGACAGGGTATAACCCGCCGTGTAGGGTCTCAGTGCGGTGTGGCTGGACAGGGTATAACCCGCCGTGTAGGGTCTCAGTGCGGTGTGGCTGGACAGGGTATAACCCGCCGTGTAGGGTCTCAGTGTGGTGTGTGGCTGGACAGGGTATAACCCGCCGTGTAGGGTCTCAGTGCGGTGTGGCTGGGCAGGGTATGAGCCGCCGTGTAGGGTCTCAGTGCGGTGTGTGGCTGGACAGGGTATAACCCGCCGTGTAGGGTCTCAGTGCGGTGTGGCTGGACAGGGTATAACCCGCCGTGTAGGGTCTCAGTGCGGTGTGGCTGGACAGGGTATAACCCGCCGTGTAGGGTCTCAGTGCGGTGTGGCTGGACAGGGTATAACCCGCCGTGTAGGGTCTCAGTGCGGTGTGGCTGGACAGGGTATAACCCGCCGTGTAGGGTCTCAGTGCGGTGTGGCTGGACAGGGTATAACCCGCCGTGTAGGGTCTCAGTGCGGTGTGGCTGGACAGGGTATGAGCCGCCGTGTAGGGTCTCAGTGCGGTGTGTGGCTGGACAGGGTATAACCCGCCGTGTAGGGTCTCAGTGCGGTGTGGCTGGGCAGGGTATGAGCCGCCGTGTGGCATGTCTCAGTGTGGGACTTGTCTCAATACGGCGTGTGGCATGTCTCAGTGTGGGACTTGTCTCAATACGGCGTGTGGCATGTCTCAGTGTGGGACTTGTCTCAATACGGCGTGTGGCATGTCTCAGTGTGGGACTTGTCTCAATACGGCGTGTGGCATGTCTCAGTGTGGGACTTGTCTCAATACGGCGTGTGGCATGTCTCAGTGTGGGACTTGTCTCAATACGGCGTGTGGCATGTCTCAGTGTGGGACTTATCTCAATACGGCGTGTGGCATGTCTCAGTGTGGGACTTGTCTCAATACGGCGTGTGACATGTCTCAGTGTGGGACTTGTCTCAATACGGCGTGTGGCATGTCTCAGTGTGGGACTTATCTCAATACGGCGTGTGGAATGTCTCAGTGTGGGACTTGTCTCAATACGGCGTGTGGCATGTCTCAGTGTGGGACTTGTCTCAATACGGCGTGTGGCATGTCTCAGTGTGGGACTTATCTCAATACGGCGTGTGGCATGTCTCAGTGTGGGACTTGTCTCAATACGGCGTGTGGCATGTCTCATTGTGGGACTTATCTCAATACGGCGTGTGGAATGTCTCAGTGTGGGACTTGTCTCAATACGGCGTGTGACATGTCTCAGTGTGGGACTTGTCTCAATACGGCGTGTGACATTTCTCAGTGTGGGACTTTTCTCAATACGCCGTGTGGCATGTCTCAGTGTGGGACTTGTCTCAGTGTGGGACATGTCTCGGTGTGGGACATGTCTCAGTGTGGGACATGTCTCGGTGTGGGACATGTCTCGGTGTGGGACATGTCTCGGTGTGGGACATGTCTCGGTGTGGGACATGTCTCGGTGTGGGACTTGTCTCGGTGTGGGACTTGTCTCGGTGTGGGACTTGTCTCAGTGTGGGACATGTCTCGGTGTGGGACTTGTCTCAGTGTGGGACATGTCTCAGTGTGGGACATGTCTCGGTGTGGGACTTGTCTCAGTGTGGGACATGTCTCGGTGTGGGACATGTCTCAGTGTGGGACATGTCTCGGTGTGGGACATGTCTCGGTGTGGGACATGTCTCGGTGTGGGACATGTCTCGGTGTGGGACATGTCTCGGTGTGGGACATGTCTCAGTGTGGGACATGTCTCAGTGTGGGACATGTCTCAGTGTGGGACATGTCTCAGTGTGGGACATGTCTCGGTGTGGGACATGTCTCGGTGTGGGACATGTCTCGGTGGGACATGTCTCGGTGTGGGACATGTCTCGGTGTGGGACATGTCTCGGTGTGGGACATGTCTCGGTGTGGGACATGTCTCGGTGTGGGACATGTCTCGGTGTGGGACATGTCTCGGTGTGGGACATGTCTCAGTGTGGGACATGTCTCGGTGTGGGACATGTCTCGGTGTGGGACATGTCTCGGTGTGGGACATGTCTCGGTGTGGGACATGTCTCGGTGTGGGACTTGTCTCGTGGAATGTCTCGGTGTGGGACATGTCTCAGGTGTGGGACATGTCTCGGTGTGGGACATGTCTCGGTGTGGGACATGTCTCAGTGTGGGACATGTCTCGGTGTGGGACATGTCTCGTGTGGGACATGTCTCAGGTGTGGCGACTGTCTCGGTGTGGGACATGTCTGTCTCGGTGTGGGACATGTCTCGGTGTGGGACATGTCTCGTGTGGACATGTCTCAGGTGTGGGACATGTCTCGGTGGGACATGTCTCGGTGTGGGACATGTCTCGGTGTGGGACATGTCTCAGTGTGGGACATGTCTCGGTGTGGGACATGTCTCAGTGTGGGACTTGTCTCGGTGTGGGACTTGTCTCAATGCGGCGTGTGACATGTCTCGGTGTGGGACATGTCTCAGTGTGGGACATGTCTCGGTGTGGGACATGTCTCAGTGTGGGACTTGTCTCAGTGTGGGACATGTCTCGGTGTGGGACATGTCTCGGTGTGGGACATGTCTCGGTGTGGGACATGTCTCGGTGTGGGACATGTCTCAGTGTGGGACATGTCTCAGTGTGGGACTTGTCTCAATACGGCGTGTGACTTGCTCAGCGTGGGTACGCCTCAGCATGTGGTAGGGCTCAGCTCTCCCAGGTGGTCTCAGCTCGGTGTGTGATTCGGCGTGGGGTACGCCTAAGTGTGGGGTACGCTTCAATGTGGAGAATATCTCGGTATCTCGGACACGACAAATCGCCGGCGCCCGACCAGCGTGTACGCTAAGCTCCGTACAGACCGGCTCAGGACGCTCCGGCCGGTCCCGTACCGACCCGTATATCGGCTGCGAGCCATGACACAGCCCACGCCGGGCACACTGCGACATGTCGTCTGCAGCTGCCTGTCGGGCACTGTCGTCTGCCGCTGCCTGTCGGGCCCACTGTCGTCTGCCGCTGCCTGTTGGGCCCACTGTCGTCTGCCGCTGCCTGTCGGGCCCACTGTCGTCTGCCGCTGCCTGTCGGGCCCACTGTCGTCTGCCGCTGCCTGTTGGGCCCACTGTCGTCTGCCGCTGCCTGCCGGGCCCACTGTCGTCTGCAGCTGCCTGTCGGGCACTGTCGTCTGCCGCTGCCTGTCGGGCCCACTGTCGTCTGCCGCTGCCTGTTGGGCCCACTGTCGTCTGCCGCTGCCTGTCGGGCCCACTGTCGTCTACAGCTGCCTGCCGGGCCCACTGTCGTCTGCCGCTGCCTGTTGGGCCCACTGTCGTCTGCCGCTGCCTGTCGGGCCCACTGTCGTCTACAGCTGCCTGCCGGGCCCACTGTCGTCTGCATCTGCCTGCCGTTGGTAGTATGGTACAAGAAGTATTCTGTTGTTGCTTATGTTGTGCAAAATCGAGCTTGAAGAACTTCAGCAATTTTTTTAAACCACGTTCTTCCATGGCGAATTTCAACATCCTACTGTCCTTGTTTCGACATTTGCATCTAACGAAGAACCATTAATTTAATGCTGCCATGCACTGAACTGACCATGATATGCACTGATGCACTGATCTGGTACCTTCATTTTCAATAAGCCCTGAAATCCCAATTCCACAAGGGATTTTCCCCAGATGACAACTGCCTTAGATACAAGCAAAGCAAGTTGTTTTGATATCATGTTGTAGTGTCGTGATATAGCATACGGCTGTTCTCAGCGGAGGGCGAGTCTCGAGGACTTATTGACCCAGCCAGAAACGCGTTCCCCCTGCTCCAGAGCAGACATATACCGGCCGTGTTTTGACTTCCTGAGCCGTCACCCATACCGGCCGTGTTTTGACCTTGATCTGGGCCCTACACCCGGGCCGTGTTTCAGCCGATGACGGTGACCGCGTCGATAGTAGTTTCTACAGACGATGGCGGCCGGCATCCACCCCGAATGTCGGCTGAAATTGGGACAGATTGGTCTTCACGACGTCAATAATTGGCGTCAATGTCGGTTCCACAAACAGCACAAACAGACTTGCGACTGGACTGTGGGAAACTGAGAACCCTTTGTGGATCCTCGGTGTGCCGTTTCTGCTCCCTTTATGCTGCTTTCTGGATTCGTCGGTCCGCTGGAAGGTGTCTCTATCTGAGCTTCGGTGGCGATCAGGCACGCGTGGCCTTGTAGAACTAATCTGGGCCCGCTCGTATTGGGCCACACATCCGTTCCAGTCATGTGATGACTATATTTCCTTGGTTTCGCTCGGCGGCCATGTCCGGCTCTAATTCGGACGTGTATTTACCGGGACGGAAGTAAAATTATGTGGTTGATCGTGGTCCGTCCGCTCTCCGGCCACGAGCTGGCCCTGTGTGGCGTCCCATAGGCGTCGCTGCCCCATCCCAGCGCGCCGCCACCGACTGCTGCTACCCCGCTGTACACCTCCACCTGGCTGTCACTCGCGTGCCAGCCGTCGGTTCCGCCTCCGTGGCGTGCCGGCACTGGCCCGTTCTCGGCGCGGACGCGGGATGGCCCGCACCCGACTGCTGCTGCCGGCCGACCCGCCGACGCCAAAACCAGTCTTACTGCACATTCCTCTGCACAGCTCCGCCCGGCGCCAGTGACTCTCGTCGCAGCCAGACCGGCTCGCCAAGTTTGAGCACCACCACGCGGCGGCGGCCGCCGGCTCTGGCGCTCTCGGCTGGCAGCGCTGGCGGCGGTGAGGGCGCACGGTGGTGTTTGGACTTTGGCTGTCAGTGACCCGATGTGGCCGCCGGCCGTGATCGCCCACGGCCTCAGGTGACGTCACTGCCGGCTGGACATTGGCCAACGTTCTCCGTAGGTGTGCATAGGCGGTGCTGCTCGCGCCGCGGCGGCGTCGAGCCGACCAGGAAGGTCGTTGACCTGCAACGCCGGCCTGCGCGCGGCCCGGCTCGGCCCGGACTGGCGAGGCGGTCGCGACATAGGCCGTGTGTCTGAACCCGCAGCACCCGGTACTGAGCGGCAACAACTGGATCACCGACCCTGCCGGCGAATGTACCACCTCCCACCCTTCCTGCTACCCGCTAAGCGTTTCGCTGTCTGTTCTCCACACCGGCCCGTTTCCCCCACACATGGGCTACCTCCTGGCCGTTGGACGGCGGCGTGCAGAGCGGTCCGATTTCCTCACGCATGGCATACCTCCTGGCCGTTGGGCGGCGGCAGACAAGCCGTCATCGGCCGGGCTGCGCAGCGAGAGGCGTGCGTCCGCCACGACGAGCAGGGATCCTGCGGTAAACACAGCTGGCCTCGGCGTGTTGGGTCAGGATGGCCTGCGCACTGGCGCGTCTACCACTGCCCCCCGCCTCCCCCGCCTCCCCCACCTCGACCGAGCGTCGAACAGTGCAGCAGTGTGTTGTGCTGGTACCGAGTGACCGTTGGCAATGGCGGGGTGGAGTTCTGGCGCCAGACGGCAGCAGTGTGTTGTGCTGGTGCCGGGTGACCGTTGGCAGAGGCGAGGTGGAGTTCTGGCGCCAGACGGCAGCAGTGTGTTGTGCTGGTGCCGGGTGACCGTTGGCAGAGGCGAGGTGGAGTTCTGGCGCCAGACGGCAGCAGTGTGTTGTGCTGGTGCCGGGTGACCGTTGGCAGAGGCGAGGTGGAGTTCTGGCGCCAGACGGCAGCAGTGTGTTGTGCTGGTGCCGGGTGACCGTTGGCAGAGGCGAGGTGAAGTTCTGGCGCCAGACGGCAGCAGTGTGTTGTGCTGGTGCCGGGTGACCGTTGGCAGAGGCGAGGTGGAGTTCTGGCGCCAGACGGCAGCAGTGTGTTGTGCTGGTGCCGGGTGACCGTTGGCAGAGGCGAGGTGGAGTTCTGGCGCCAGACGGCAGCAGTGTGTTGTGCTGGTGCCGGGTGACCGTTGGCAGAGGCGAGGTGGAGTTCTGGCGCCAGACGGCAGCAGTGTGTTGTGCTGGTGCCGAGTGACCGTTGGCAGAGGCGAGGTGGAGTTCTGGCGCCAGACGGCAGCAGTGTGTTGTGCTGGTGCCGGGTGACCGTTGGCAGAGGCGAGAAGTTTTGGCACGGGATGTGGCAGCTCAGCCCAGTGCTGGATTTTCACTTCTCGTTCTTGGATTCGGAGTGTATAATCCTTGAGTTCATGCAATTACAGAGTGCATAATATCTGGTAACCATGGGGTGAAAATTACTGAGACAAAGGAATCGAAGTCTTGTTTTTCCATTCAAGAAGCATACGTTTCAGGTGTTTCATCCCACAAAGCCTAAGTATGCCTCCTGATGTTGGATCACATAAAAACAGTATTCACTGAGAATGCAATCTTCACGTAACAGTCATCGGTGTTGTGGTGCTGGACAAGTCATAAATATACTGTCATTGGCAAGAAGTGATGCATTTGATCATGGTTGATTTTCCATGCTAGTTTGAATATATTTTAACTTCAGGTATGTAGGAATATTGCTATGATGAAACATATTATTGAAGCTTACGGTATCCACAAGACACGTCTTAAACAGTTTACCTTCATGAAGCAACCAAATGGGTTAGGCTTGGTTAGGTTACGATAAGTTGGGCTCTACTCTTAAGTTGGACAATTTTTTTTTATTTCAAGTTTTTTATTTCAAGAATTTGGTTTTCAAAAATGGACCAGGCAAGGTTAGGTTATGTCAGGTTATGTTCCTTAATTTGCATTTTTAAAGAAAAATACTCGTTAATTTTGCATGGAAGGTTAGGCTAGGTTATGGTAGATTATGCCACTTTTTTCCTTTCTTTTGCACATTGACTTTTACGCTATATTACCCAACTACAAGCCCATTTCTTGGTGTAGTTTTGCCTGCCAACTGAAAAGTATGCATCTACAGTGGAAATGAGTGGTCACATCATGTAAACCACATTTATATATATTGCATTGGAAAAAGGAATTCCAAGAACTCAAAATTACCCTAAACTGCAAATTTACAAATAGAAACAAAGTGACGATGAACAAGAATTATGCCTCACATCAGGAACCACAAAACCTCAATATCCTTATGGAAAATGATTCGTCCCGAACCCTGTGCTGATGAAGAATGCCCATGGCATGGTTGGATTTGAAAAAAATATATCAAGACTTAAAAAATTGTTTCCAATAGGAAATGTGAATCCATTCATTCCATGCACTACTGGGCGCTGTATAACCTAGGCAGTTGATGCGCCCCTAAACCCCAATAACATCAACAACAACATTCCATGCACCATCATAGGCATTATGTTAAATTTGGAAATAATTATGTCTCATTGGCAACACCAAAAGTGTACAAATTTCCATCTGTGATTGGCATGCTCCAACTGTTACCCATCGAAAGCCAGCATCAATAGCATTAGCCATATTCGCCGCAATAGTATCAGCAGAGAAAAAAAAACAAGTTCCTACAAGGGGTATGCCAAATACTAGGAGTCACAAATTTTACACAATTTACCCGAGGCGTTAACATCAGGATGCACCAAGAAGGAGAATACTTGTAGTACAGGGGACGTCCTATAGCGACTGCTGGAACAACTGACTGTTGTGTGGGCTAAATGGCCTCGTAGTCGGCGCGCCCTTAAGCCCAAATAATCAATAAATGGGTCAGGCGGATTAGGCAGAGTGCACCGAGCGGCTGTTCCGCCACCCTGAGCGAATTGTCCTGATGTCTGCCGCGGTTCTATCAATAACGCGCCTTTAAGCTGACCGGTGTTGTTCAGCCTGTGATGCTTGTCGACGTCGGAGGCTCGTCGTGGACAATTCACCTGGAAGAGTGTCGGAAGGACGGAATGATTGTATTATTATTCCGGACGTAGACATTCAAGATCGGGCCTGACGCCCACGGCTCGCTCTGGGCGCCGGGTCTCGCTCCAGGTCTCAGGTGGCCAGCGGAGGCTATGAAACTGCCAGGTTCTTTGTTTGCCGGTGTCTCTGATCTTTTCTCTCTTGCTTATTTATTACCACCGGATGCCACATAAGCCTGTTTTACGTAGCCCTTTCATTAGCGTAACAAATCTCTGACGGATGGCACTCTGCCGTTGCTAAAGACAAACAAAAATATCCGGAGCACCTGTCGGCCTCTGCATGGCGTGGCACAATCACTTCCGGCACTTCCGGCCGGCTTGATCGTGTTTCTTGTCACTCTTTGAACGTTCCACTTCGCGTTCATGGGAGCATGTGTTAACTGCCTGGGCTGCGGCTATTGTGTCGCATAACATGGACGCATTTGTGTCGGCTGTCATAAGTGCTTGGTTGACTTGTATGGCCCAAGTCGAAGGCGCACATAAAACGGGCGACATTGCAGATCGCCAGAATAGTGTCTATTGTCGGGATTACACCAAGCAAACGAGTTGCGCCTGCTCGGGCAATAACGCCCATATTCGGACCGCAACATGCCACATCACCCGGACATAAGCTGGCATTGCAATGCAAATTAGGTACCATGCGTCAATTAGGCACCACGCGTCAATTAGGTACCATGCGTCGTGTACGGTTTTCTGTGTCCGACATACAATGTGAAGTTCGAAAACGGTCCACGAGGCAGAACCGACGGTAATCGTTGGGTGATGGCTTCATATCGATGCTCAGTCGGCTGAATGAAAGGCTTGTTTCCTCGGCGTCGACCTGGACAACCGGCAATCGTACATGGAACATCTCGACACATTGCGAGATAGGTGTTCCAGAGCAATGTATATTATGAAGTGTGATCGCCAGACGCTATGTGGAACCGACAGGGAACTCTTAGTCAGTTTTGTGCTTCCTTGCGGTGATAGGATTTGACGTAATATGTGCACATGCCTAACTGATAATTTGCTTCCTCAGATCTTATATCAAGCGCCTTAATAGCTACCGATGTTTTATATGCGCTTGTGACAGTCTGACGCGTGCTTAGGCAACCTTGTATTGGGTGCAATATAACCCGATGGGGTTGACGCACCCTAAAACCCCAATAATCATCAATGGTGTGTATGTGGAGCCGACAGGGCAACTATTTCATTGCTGCATCGCTCGCTTAGTATCTCCAAGCTCGACTACGCGTGTCTGATCACTACACCAGCCATCTTTGCGGATCGCCGCAGGGGCATTCCGGACGTCGCCAGCAGCGAGTATTTTGGTAAAGGCTCACGAGCCGTCGTTGACGAACAGATGCGAGGAACTGGGACTTTGGTACGGAACTAAGTTGGGGAAATTCCCGAAACATCCTACACATAAATACTTATCTCATCGCTATCTATTTTCAGTGAGCAAATCGAACCAAAAAGTATTTCTGCGTCAGAATCCATTTATCCGTTCGAGAGGCTCGTGTGGTGGCTCATTATCGGGCTGCTGATGAAGCTGACGAAGCTACCCCGCTGATGAAGCACCTGCGAATCCTAACATGGAAGCTCATCTCATCACTTGTCGATGTCTCCCGTGACTTGGAGGAAAGAAAGGACTGCCCCAGAGCTTCTTAGAACAGAAGCCTTGGAACCGATAGACTACCGATGCTACTCTCGAACCCACAGAAATGGGTCTAAGAAGGCTGACAGCGGAACTGGCTATGCGTTTGTATGTGGCACAACCACAAGGTCGTTGCTTTTCCACCACACGGGCCTGTGTATACCGCCGAGTTGGTGGCGATTATTACTTTTTATCGGGACTGGATATGAAGACTTGCATATTATTTTAAAGGACTTGATGAATATTCCTTTAGTGGACTTGGCGAGTAGCCTCTTTGGGGCCCGCGGTATTTGTATCTATCGTCGCATGTCAAATAGATTAGTATATATCTGCCACTCAGATCAATGTAGTTCGTTATTCGCAAAGGTAGACTCATCGGGCCAGAGGTAGTGCTCGGAAAGAAATCTGAGCCCCGGTAGCTCGGTTGGTAGAGCGTCGGATCTTTGATCGCAAGATTATGGGTTCGAATCTCAACCGATAGCATTTACTGAGTCGGCGTGAGAGGTTGGCGACGCTATATAACCTGGCGGTTGAATGCGTCGTAAAAGAACCCAAGGTCTTCTTCTTCTGAAAGAAATCGACATGGGCGCTGCAGCCTTGATGTGCTCCTAGGTCCACACAATAAATAAATAATTCCCCTGCATTTCGGCGGCGTGTAACCGGCGACTGAACATGCCATGACCCTGACTGACCGTGCCATGACCTTGACTGACCATCCCAGGACCTCGTCGGACCGTGCCAGGACCTTGACTGACCGTGCCGTGACCTTGACTGACCATCCCAGGACCTCGTCTGACCGTGCCAGGACCTTGACTGACCGTGCCAGGACCTTGACTGACCATCTCAGGACCTCGTCTGACCGTGCCAGGACCTCGTCGGACCGTGCCAGGACCTTGACTGACCGTGACATGACCTTGACTGACCATCCCAGGACCTCGTCGGACCGTGCCATGACCTTGACTGACCGTGCCATGACCTTGACTGACCATCCCAGGACCTCGTCGGACCGTGCCATGACCTTGACTGACCATCCCAGGACCTCGTCGGACCGTGCCATGACCTTGACGGACCGTGCCAGGACCTTGACTGACCATCCCAGGACCTCGTCGGACCGTGCCATGACCTTGACTGACCGTGCCAGGACCTTGACTGACCGTGCCAGGACCTTGACTGGCCGTGCCGTGACCTCGTCTAACCTCGTCGTGACTTGACCCTGACTGACATAATTGACCGGACCGTGACCTCGTCCGACTCAGCCGTGGCTTGACTCCAACGCATGACACTTACTGTGACGTAACTAACCGTGCCGTGACCTCGTCTGACCGTGGTGTAATTTTTATAGGTTCACTGACGCGCGATCTGCGAGCCTACCTCAACACCGGTTTCCAGAAGGGCTCGGTGGACCATGAGCTGCAGAACACGATCCGCGACAACCTGTACCTGCGCACCGTGCCCGTCACCACGCGCGCCCCGCGGCCAAACGAGGTCAGTCGGGTTAGCCGAGGTCAGCGGAGCGAAGTGGTAGCTGACCGTCAGTGTGCCATCAGTCTTGACGGCTGGCAGCTGGGGTAGCCTCTCATGTGTCACCCGCGGGGTAGAGACGCTGGGTAATATGATCCAGGCATGGTAATCTGATCACTGAGCTGTCAGTCTGCTGCCGGGTGAGAAGTGAGCCGTTTTGTCCATGCCGTTGCCGACGTTCGCCGATATAATATATCCAGTTCAGCCGAGACATAGCGCAGAGTTGACGCGGGCATGATCGACACTTCAGATGGCCGGTGCAGGCCGTCATCACTGTCGACGCAGGTCATCACACGCCGGGCTTGGCCCAAGCCGAGTCCACTCGGACGGAACTCATTTTCAGCCCGATCTACCAATGTCGTGCAGCCGGAAGTCGGGGCCAGGTTCAGTCCATCCCGTCAATAAATTTATAGGAAATTTGCTGTCAGTTTCGAAGCCACAAAGCTCACGTAGCAGGAACCACAAAGGTCACGTAGCAGAATACTCAAAGGTCACGAAGGTCACGTAGTAGGATATTTAAAGGTCACACAGTAGGATAATGTGAGTGCTCGGTGTGCCGGAGGATCATGGTTTATGTCTGACTTGGTGCGGGCTTTTCGAGGATTTGCTGCCGCCCAGGCGGCGAGGGCAGTAACTGTGCAGTGTTGGCGATGCGGTGGAGTGATGCTGACCGACCGACGCCCGCCAAGTGGTACCCACCGGAATGGTTCGCCTGTGATCGATTCTCGTGTGGAATCCACCGGAATGGTCCGCCTATGATCGATTATCGTGTGTAGCTCACCGAAATGGTCCTCCTGTGATCAATTCTCGTATGGATCTCACTGGCATGATCCCCTGTGATAAATTCTTGTCGTGTGGCACGCAGCAGGGGCACGGCCTGCGTCCGTGCAACTGGGGCAGTCCTGTGTTCACCAGGCAGGAGACATTGGCGTTTCCATTCCAAGGAAAACCACAAAGCAGGAGAAATTTGACTTGGCAAGAAGTATGACCTGCGTGGTGTTGTTCTCAGTGGTATTATCCCGTACTTTGATCGTAGCATCTTTTACGTATGTTGCTTTTTGCGGGGAAGGGGCAAATAAGATCTGCGTGTTTCGCTACATTTGGTGACGTCATAGGATTTATGCGGTTTGTTATATGATATAATCGAGCTGGCCAAGTTGATCCAGCCTGTGGGTCAGCAATTCACCGTTTGTGACGCTGCGACCCATGGCACCCACTCCAGACTGCCCCGCACCCACTCCAGACTGCCCCGCACCCACTCCAGACTGCCCCGCACCCACTCCAGACTGCCCCGCACCCACCCCAGACTGCCCCGCACCCACCACAGACTGCCCCGCACCCACCCCAGACTGCCCCGCACCCACCCCAGACTGCCCCGCACCCACCCCAGACTGCCCCGCACCCACTCCAGACTGCCCCGCACCCACTCCAGACTGCCCCGCACCCACCCCAGACTGCCCCGCACCCACCCCAGACTGCCCCGCACCCACCCCAGACTGCCCCGCACCCACCCCAGACTGCCCCGCACCCACTCCAGACTGCCCCGCACCCACCCCAGACTGCCCCGCACCCACCCCAGACTGCCCCGCACCCACTCCAGACTGCCCCGCACCCACTCCAGACTGCCCCGCACCCATCCCAGACTGCCCCGCACCCACTACAGACTTCCCCGCACCAACCCCAGACTGCCCCGCACCCACCCCAGACTGCCCCGCACCCACCCCAGACTGCCCCGCACCCACTCCAGACTGCCCCGCACCCACTCCAGACTGCCCCGCTCCCAGCGTCTTCCACTGACATTGTAACGCCGCCGCCGCCCCGTTTGCAGGTTGCTGGAGTCGACTACACGTTCCTGTCATTAGCCGAGTTCAAGGACTTGGAGCGGTCAGGAAACCTGCTGGAGAGTGGAGTTTACGAAGGTGCGGTAGTCATGCCACAGCTGGTACCACATGGTGGTCCGTGCGATGGTGACGAGTAACACCGTGATGTCACCGACAGCGTGACCTGTACTGTAGCCGTGACCCGGCCACCCAGTAGGTCGGACCACCGTCAACCCGCGTCGTCTGCTTAGGTCAGCTGTTATATCGCCGTCAGCAGTCAACCGAGCAGGCGTGATCAATGATGTTCTACTATAGGGTTACTGCGACTATTTGCCTATCTATTCGGAGTCGCCCTGGACCTCCCGAGACTCACCGGGCTCACTGAAGTCCTATGTGTGCCCACTGGATTCGGACTCACCCTGGATCTCCCGAGAATCACCGGCCTCACTGAAGTCCAGTGTGTGTGCACTGGATCCGTGAACTTGTGTGCCCACTGTGTGGGTAACCGTCGACGTAAGATCTGCGTATGCCAAGTGGTATGCCAATGTCAATATTCGCCAGTGATAAATTGGACATCGATGCTCTAGCCTGGTTTGAGGTGGACTAGCTGGACCCGTATGGCCACGACGTGCTAACTGGACCTGCATGACAATGCCACTATTAACTGAACCTGAATGATCATGCCATTAACCGGGCACACACGGCCATGCCGTACTAACTAGGTCCGCGTGGTCCTGACATATTGACACTGGACCTACACGGCCATGCCGTACTAACTAGGTCCGCGTGGTCCTGACATATTGACACTGGACCCACACGGCCATGCCGTACTAACTAGGTCCGCGTGGTCCTGAAATATTGACACTGGACCTACACGGTCATGCCGTACTAACTAGGCCCGCGTGGTCCTGACATATTGACACTGGACCTACACGGTCATGCCGTACTAACTAGGCCCGCGTGGTCCTGACATATTGACACTGGACCTACACGGTCATGCCGTACTAACTAGGCCCGCGTGGTCCTGACATATTGACACTGGACCTACACGGTCATGCCGTACTAACTAGGCCCGCGTGGTCCTGACATATTGACACTGGACCTACACGGTCATGCCGTACTAACTAGGCCCGCGTGGTCCTGACATATTGACACTGGACCTGCACGGTCATGCCGTACTAACTAGGCCCGCGTGGTCCTGACATATTGACACTGGACCTACACGGTCATGCCGTACTAACTAGGTCCGCGTGGTCCTGACATATTGACACTGGACCTACACGGTCATGTCGTACTAACTAGGTCCGCGTGGTCCTGACATATTGACACTGGACCTACACGGTCATGCCGTACTAACTAGGCCGGCGTGGTCCTGACCTATTGACACTGGACCTACACGGTCATGCCGTACTAACTAGGCCCGCGTGGTCCTGACATATTGACACTGGACCTACACGGTCATGCCGTACTAACTAGGCCCGCGTGGTCCTGACATATTGACACTGGACCTACACGGCCATGCCGTACTAACTAGGTCCGCGTGGTCCTGACATATTGACACTGGACCTACACGGTCATGCCGTACTAACTAGGTCCGCGTGGTCCTGACATATTGACACTGGACCTACACGGTCATGCCATACTAACTAGGTCCGCGTGGTCCTGACATATTGACACTGGACCTACACGGTCATGCCGTACTAACTAGGTCCGCGTGGTCCTGACATATTGACACTGGACCTACACGGTCATGCCGTACTAACTAGGCCCGCGTGGTCCTGACATATTGACACTGGACCTACACGGTCATGACGCAGTGCCCTAAAATTCTGAAATTTCAACGTAGACCCACATCTAATGACAATTGTTTTTTACTCAATTTATCCTTTTCATATCATCATGTGCCACTTTTGCTTTTTACTACGGGCTGAGTGAGATTTGAGTCTTCAAAAGCACATATGGCTTCTGGCAGCAGCACTGCCGACTGGTAAAGGCAGCAGACACACTACCGACATTATCACCATCAAACAATAAACAAGGGTCATAGAAAATAGCTCATCAATAGGCATTATACATATACATTTGCACATTTTTTTAAACATTACTTCGTTTTTTTACATCACTCCCCTCCCCTCCAGTCCACGAAAAGTCAAGTTCAGTACACTGCCATGACGTGCGAACTGTTCGCGCATGGTGACTGAGTTCTCTGTCCATGCATGCCTGGCGAGCATTGCTGGCTGACCGGCGGGTCCGGGGTGGGCGCGTGTGGCACCGTGTGCGCTCTTTCCTTCCGGAACGACTGTCTGGCGGTTGGAACGGCTTGTTATTGCCTGGTTAGCATAACAGGTTTGGTGGCCGGTTTTAGGTGGCTGATGCTGGCACACGCCGGCCGCCGTCGACCACACCTTTGTTGATGGCCGCCGCTGGTCGCGCCGGAAGTGAGCTGGGTCATGTCGCCAGCCGGAGTCCGGGTCACGATTCGGGTGGCTAGTGAGGTCACGTCTCTGTGACCTAGCCACGGACATGGTGGCTCGTGTGTCGGGCTGCGATGGCGCGTGCCGGCACCCTCTGGCAGCTTCGGCGGCCCGGTCGGCTACAGAGCCCGCGGCGGTCGGCAGGGTCGGGTCACGCGACGCGTGTGCAGAACGCATCCCCGCCACCTAAGCCGCTGGAGCGCCGTGCGTCGTCTGCTGTTCCGGACCGGAATAGCACCACCTGCTGCCGAGCATGTGGCTACTGCCACATGCTCGGCAGTAGCCACATGCGCCGTGCGTCGTCTGCTGTTCCGGACCGGAATAGCACCACCTGCTGCCGAGCATGTGGCTACTGCCATCGGACCACCTCCTCCAGCCATTGGACCAGCTCATCCCGCCACCATATCTCTCCCTTTGACTGCAGGTGGCCGTGGAGTGAGAACGCCGGCGGAGCGGGTGCAGATCCGCTCTCTGCTGTGTCGCTACCCGGCCTGTGAGTCGGCCGATCCACCGTAGTCTCTCTGACACGTACAGGTGTGGACCAACAGCACTCCCACTACCAGGCCTGTGAGACGGCCGATCCGCCGTAGCCTCTCTGACACGTACAGGTGTGGACCAACAGCACTCCCGGAGGGCTGTGGAAGACGGTGTACTTCTCTGGTATGGTGGTGGTGGTGGTTGCCGCCCACCAGCCATTCTCTGACACGTACAGATGTGGACCAATAGCATTCCCAGAGGGCTGTGGAAGACTGTGTACCTTTCTGGTATGGTGATGGTGGCTGCTGCCCACCAGCGATTCTCCGAGGAGGCGGCGAAATCCGCCTACCAACCACTTATCGACGCGGAAGATGCTGTCCACACCTTCAGCTCTGGCCGTCATGCGGCGGACGCTGCATGGGCGGAGAGATCTGCCAAAGGCCAGCGGTCTCACCTGGACAGCAGGAGCGGCATCGCCGTGTGCTGGGCGTCGTCGCGAACGGCGCCCCAGCCGCAGCCTGGGGAGGGCATGAGCAACAAGGCGACCACTCTCAGACAGTGTTGACGTCTTCGTGCCGAGTGTGGCGAGTCTCTGGACTAGGTGGTTGCCAGCCGGATGATGGTGGTCGTGTTCTGGCCGGCCGGAGCAGGCCATCAGCGGAAGTTGAACATCACTCCCAAGTCGTGCTGGGGGTCTCCGTGGCGCGGGCGGAGGCCGACAGTGCCGCGCGAGTCTCGCGGGAGCCGCGCACCGCAGCCACGGCAGGCGGCAGAGCAGTTCCTCAGCGACTGTCCGCTGCTCGCAGGCATGCTGTAGGCTCCCAGAGGTAAGCCGTTGTCAGACAGCTCAAGTCGTCGGTGGTGCTCCAGCTGGACGACTTAGCTGAAGAGGTCCGACGCCGCTAGATGAGCCGCACCAGTCCTATCACCTACTCACCTACATGGCGTAAAGACGTACCGAGTCCACTTGTTTATCGCGCCTGGTCGACTCGCCTGTAGTAAGAAGTAGTGCACTGACGAGCCGGATATTTCCATACAGATGGTTGTTGGCTAAGGCAAAACAATTCCAGATATCTGGACTTTTGTTGGTCCATGAGAAACCACCGCAAGTGATGCTCTGAAATAAATGTGCGGACACTAGCTTGCAGATCCTCGGCCCAATAGATAGATTCCCCTTTTCATCTCCACTAGTTGTATGTGTTCACCAACTCTTCATCGCATGTAGATTGTACAGCCGATCGACAGTATGAAACCAATAATAATCTTCGAGCCCACCGCACAACCCTGCGATGCATCAGCTGATACGCCTAGATTCACGTCTACCAAACCAAACCGATCCCACCGGTAAACGAAGAGCGACCTGCGTGGATCACTGCTTTGTGCGAATTCACCGACTGGTGGTCATGGTGGTTCAGTCGGTGGGGGGTTGGAGTCTTTATCGTAAGATCGTGGGCTCGAATCCCACAGCCGGTAGGTTTGTCGAGTCTAGTTGGGATCAGTCGGCGTGAGAGGCTGGCGACAGCGCAGTGACTATGCGACAGCGCAGTTCAATACGTCTTGAAAGAGCCAAAGGTTCATCTTGAAGTTGCCGAGTGGTGCACGCTGATGACGGCCTGTGAAGTGTGTTTCTACAAAGGTCTTGGATCTACAGGGTCTTTGCTCTCTATTACAATCTTCTCGATGATGTCTTGATTGGTGATCAAGATCACTGCGTAGCTGTCCACGAGGCATGCGAATCTGCACTGCGGGACGATCCGTTGTGGTGTTCGTCACGACTGTCGGCGTTCACTGCGGCCAGCAAGCGCACCTGTCGTTAGGCGTCAGACGCAATGTTAATGCGGACATCGGGGGATCTCCAGTAAAGAAAGAAAACAGGTAGGTTAACAGGTAACAAAGAAAACAGGTACAAAACAGTGCATTTATGAAAATTAGCTTGCATGGGCGCTAAATGATCCACCATGGTCGATGCGCCCTAAAACCCTAATCACACACACGAAAGTTAGCTTGCCTTCAGACGTCAATTTTATTGCCACTCACGGTGACATTGCGCATATTGTGACATCCCGCGCCCCGCCATTCATAATATGGCGGGGCGCGGGATTCCTATTCCCTGAATGTTAATGGGCCCCAACGCCAAAGTTACAGGCAGATTTTCATGTTTGAAACGATAGGCGATGTGCCTGGCATGAGTTCCGCCACCATTAGAGTTGAAGCCAACATATTTTCACGAAATTGTTGAAGAACATTACGCTTATCGGCGTTGAAGGGAAAGCATGCATCTACAACCGTGAATTTCTCCTACACCATTTTGGCGCGGCAGAGCCGATGTTGCTTAGTATTGTTGAAGGGTGGAACTTTACTTTTTGTCGTGCCACCGCTCGGCGGCCCTATGGATCCTCTAGGCAGCAACCGTCGGTGCTTGACGTGCATCGAGTCATGCCAGAACGTCAATAATGTCGCAAAGCTTCATGTCAAAAAGTAAAAAGTGACGGGGTTAGATATCTATAAAAGTAGTCGAGTATGGCATCAGAAGGCAGCTGATTGTATGCTAGTTTATCTGAGACCATTGGAAATTATTTCGCTAATGTAGAACATCTGATATACAATTTAAAGGAATACAATGCGATAATTCGAGACACAAATCCTGGAATTGAGTGCAAAAATGACAGGGTTAGATATCTATAAAGGTAGTCGAGTATGGCATCAGAAGGCGGCGGATTTTATGCCGGTTTATTTAAGACCATTGGAAATTAATTCGGTAATGTAGAACATCTGATATACAATATAAAGTGATAGTGTGATAATTTGAGACACAAATTATATGAATTGAGTGCAAAAGTGGCAGGGTTAAACCTTCATGGAAATTATTCAAGATGATATACAAATGTGTAGCACGTTCGATTTTCGTTTAGTTAGAACATTGGAAATTGTCGGGACGCCACACAGAAGATGTATGACACGTTTTTATCACAAGATGTTGAATGGCCAAGTGCTCACATTTCACTTTAAGGGCAAAGTGACAGGGTGAAATGATTTGATAATAAAACGAACTACACATCGTAAGAGAGCTTGTTTCAATGTTCTTCAAATTGGACCATTGGAAATTAATTGCACCTCGTCTAGAAACCGGAATATAGCATTAATCAAAGCAAGCCCACTCTGGTGGTGTTCCTTCACAAACCCACCACCAGAGCGGCGCCACCGGTATTATATCCGCTTATGACGCCTAACGTAGCCACTCCAGGTCGGGCGCCAGGACTGTTGGTTGGTTATTGGTTTTAAGACACGTCGACCGTTGAGTCATATAGCTTCGCCAATCTCTCACGCCGATTGGTCGCGGGCGAAGAGTAGCGACAGGTGAGACTCGAACCCACAATCTTTCGATTGTGAGACGAGCATCTTACCCCTAGACCACTCGTCCCCGCGCCAGGACTGTTAGTAAGTAGCATGTATCCACGCTTAGGTTTGAATTAATGGCAACATCAAATATGTGGGTGATAGTATGCACGATTTTAGTGTTTGAGACTACCGATAGTAGATGCCGAATATAGATGACAAAAGGACATTCAGTACAGGCAGGGACGACAGAAATATCGCATGGGAGGCTTAGAGTCATCCTGCATTCAAATACCTGAGCCTACTCTTCGACGTGTATCGAGGTACACAGGCATTCCCGTTGCAAATTAAGCATTGCTTGAGCCTGAAAAGAGCGAATGAGCCTGAGGCCGACTGAGCCTGTTGCCGACTATGAAGAAGACGACAAATATCGGGACTGGTTCCCCACCGCGCTTTGTGTCTCATCGGCTAACATGGCGGTGATAATAGCCTGCGCACGGCAAGCCGGGCCATGTGGCATACAATGCAAAGTAGCCTGTGTGCTGTGATCGAACACAATGCGATTTGCTGCTTAGTACCCCTTGCAAGGGGCTGATCCCAGGGTGCTGGACAAACACTGTTCGCGTTACGACTTCACCATCCGATGGACAGACACAGGCAGAACAGGACGTGAAAAGCTCAAGGCAGCGTAATTGCCAGTCCCCACTGTTCGTCACTGCTTGTCGAATAGCGAGAGTCCTGCTGCGCGGTACGCGTCGCTCTTGTCTTGTGATGTGGTGAACGTTCTACCAGCCACCGAGGTAGTTGGTAGTGGAGCTAGCTGGCGCAAGTCTCCGCTCTCATGCTCCATCATGGGTATGTCTCGGCGGCGCCGGAGGCCATGTCGGGCCGCATCGGATGAGACGATGCAGCAATGCACCAGCACAGCACTCTAGCAGTCGCGACGGTTGCAGGCTGCCCAGTCCTTTGGTTGCACGCCATATCTAGACTGCATGTGGTACCAGTAGTTCCACCCAGTACTCGACATCGAGGACAATGAAACTGCGACACTGCGTGGAGCCAGTCGGTTTTGTTTCAGCGTGATCTTTTCTCGTGTTGAAGTACTTCACCAATTTATTTGTACGAGCTCTGTGCTATCTGATCTTGTAGCCTGTCTTTGTGGTTTGAAATAAGCATAACACACCCATTAGCATGCGCAAACCATAGCTTGCGATGTGCTGTGTCGCGTGATAGGTGTAAAAAATTGTTCCTGCCGACTTGTCTGTTCTCCATGCACGGAACGTCACATAGTGTGTTGCGCCTCGAGTGCTATCGACAGACGCGCGTTCCTCCGCTCGGCTCTGGTCGGCCGCGGCTGCTGCGTGACTCGTGACCCGTGACCCGTGTCGGCAGGCAACCACTATGGCACGCCGAAGCCGGCGGCCGAGCCGAGCGCGGCGCGTCTGGCAGTGATCCAGGACGTGATCCTGCCCGGTCGCCACCCCAACAGCGAGGGCAAGCGGCGCAGAAATCGCTCCAACGTGGAGGCCATGGCTGCTAAGAGTGTCGAGCCCGAGTCGCAGCCGCCACCGCCGCCGCCGCAACAGCAACAACAGCAGCAGCAGCCGCCGCCGCCACCGCCGCCGCCGCCACCGACGCCACAGCAGCAGCAGCAGCGTGGTGAGATCTCGCGTCGCTTCCGGGCGGAGTCTCGCGCAGCTTCGCGGCGATGGTGAAATATTGCACGGCTTCTGGGGATGGGAGAGCGACACAGGTCCCCCAAAACTTGCTAGATAGTATACTGGTCGCCCATTGCGCGTCTGGTACAGATCGACTAATAACAATAGCCTGGGTTTTGCAGTCCCAAAGTGCTGTTCCAAAACAATCATGAGAAGAGCTGGGGTGGTTCCATCGGGGCTAAATAGATGCAATGAAATATGAAGTACGGCTGTGAGAACAGAGAATCACAATTGGCGATGGTATAATGTCTATATCTATATAATACCTACTAAAATAATGGTGAGCAAGTAGTAGCGGTTCCTTTTGCTCTAGTTATAGGTTGATTTTCATATTCCATCCAAGGGGTTCTCGAGCTCCTCCAACAGTAATAAATGGCATGGAACTCAATGGTCTAGCGCTTACATTGCGTTTTGAATGTATCAGCTTTGTAATTGCTGAACCATCACGAGAATTTCGAGCACCAACTCGAGCCGTTTAGTTGCAGCTCTTGGGGTTGTAGGAGCAACACATACTATAAGAGCATGTTGGGGATAGGGTGTTGGTATTGAAGGTATGAAGCATGCAAAGAGATCGGGAATTGCCTATGAATCCTGGGCCAACGTGGCAGGTGAAGGAACACTGCATCCGGGAGAGAGGTGGGCGCGGTATCAGGTAGATCAGTGCTGTTTGATATGGCAAGGATTCCAGTCAACCACGAGGTATAGTTGATTTGTGAGAGACAATATTAACATTTGTGATGTGCTGCGCGGGCATTGGTGGTGATATTAATCTGCATTCTACCTGACGTCAGGGCTATTCCGTGAGTGGTATCAGTGTAGGGTGTATGATGCACGTGCCGATAATTCCAGCCGTGCATGAGTGGCTATTCTGTAATGGATAGTTAAGCATTGGTGGTGTCATGTATAACCACCGCGATGTATTTTGGGTGCTCACTGACCACAGCCTGGATCGCTGCTGTGGCGAAGGCCCGGACCGGTTGCCGCGAGTATTGCACGTGTAGAAGATTCGTTGGACCGTGTTGTGGCGTAGAGCCACACTCCGCCCTCTCCTTGCATGGTGATGGCATTGGCATTGCGATGAGGCAAGGTTTTACCTAGCAGCGGGAAATAATTGCGAGCGATTGGTGGTCAGTGTCGGTACTATTATAGTTCTGGTGCGTGTTGGTGCAGGACACGTGAGTGTTGGTACTATTATAGTTCGGATGCGTGTTGGTGCAGGACACGTGAGTGTTGGTACTATTATAGTTCTGGTGCGTGCTGGTGAAGGATACGTGAGTGTTGGGAAGCTGGGTCAGTGCTTTAGGAGAGGTGCGATATGTGGTGTAGAGGCGATTGGAGGTATCCCGCGGCAGGTTATGGTAGTCGCGCGATCAGCATAGTCCGACTCGGTGGCTGCCCATTCACCTTGCGCCGGCTGACTGCGACACGGGCTTGATGAGTGTCGTGGCGTGTTGTGCACTCTGCGCCAAGTGCTGTTGGAACTCATTTTATCCGCGTCTATCTTCCGACGGTCTGGCGGAGTACCTCCACGTGCATCACTCGACGGTCTGGCTGAGTACCTCCACGTGCATCACCCGACGGTCTGGCTGAGTACCTCCACGTGCATCACCCGACGGTCTGGCTGAGCACCTCCACGTGCATCACCCGACGGTCTGGCTGAGCACCTCCACGTGCATGACCCGACGGTCTGGCTGAGTACCTCCGCATCTCGAGTCGACTGAAGCTGTTACATGTATCCAGGCCGGCTGCCATTACGTCGACGACCATCTCCCGTGGCGACGTGGCCGTGGCTGTGGACGCGAGTGAGCCCGTGGCTGTGGACGCGAATGAGCCCGTGGCTGGAGCTATATGACCTTTGCAGTCGATGCGCCCCTAAACTACGGAGCGTGGCTGGATACTCCAGCGAGTTGTGGCTGGAGTGATGCTACATCGTGCCCAAATTGATCCTCAAATGTCAGATGCCATCTGACGTCACCGGTCTGACGAATACCGGATGCCCCCTGATGGCAAATGTCAGGTGCGACCTGGTGTCAAATGTCAGGTGCGACCTGGTGTCAAATGTCAGGTGCAACCTGGTGTTAAATATCAGTTGCGACCTGGTGTCAAATATCAGTTGCGACCTGGTGTCAAATGTCAGGTGCGACCTTATGTCAAATGTCAGGTGCGACCTGATATCAAGTGTCAGGTGAGACCTGATGCCAAATGTCAGGTGCGACCTGATGTCAAGTGTCAGGTGCGACATGGTGTCAAATTCCAGGTTTCGGCCTGATGTCAAATGCCAGGTGCGACCTGATGTCAATTGCCAGGTGTGACCTGATGCCAAATGTCAGGTGCGACCTGATGCCACCTGATGCCAAATGTCAGGTGCGACCTGATGCCACCTGATGCCAAATGTCAGGTGCGACCTGATGCCACCTGATGTCAAATGCCGGGTGCGGCCTGGGTGTCAGATGCCAACACAAATTTGACGTCTTACCGTAGAAGATGCAAACATATTGACCTATGACGTGCTACGACGAAAGTTAAAAGTGCAGTTTTAGGATTGAATAGTACCGTGAAATATGTACAAACGTCCGGAAACTGATTGTGTCCATGTATTAAGTAGAAGGACGTCGCTATAGGCAATGGTAGATGCAGAGTGCTAAATAGGTATGTATATGTGTTATTAGTGTCTTTTTAAACAATGATTTTCTAATTTTGACATGCTCGCCTGCAACCAAAGGACATGCAACCACAGGGCAGCATACAGGACGGCCGCCGTGAAATGCTTTGCCGTCGCCAGTCGGCGCTTCACAGGACGGCTGCTCTGCGCGGGCGGTGCCTCTTTGCCGTCGCCAGTCGGCGTTTCACAGGGCGGCTGCTCTGCGCGGGCGGTGCCTCACAGGGCGGCTGCTCTGCGCGGGCGGTGCCTCTTTGCCGTCGCCAGTCGGCGCTTCACAGGGCGGCTGCTCTGCGCGGGCGGTGCCTCACAGGACGCGCCCGCTGCGTTTGTGTTGTGGCTGCGTTCGGCTCCTTTGATTCTGGGAGATGTGTGTGCAGTGTGTAGTGCGAGAGCTGAGGAATGCTCTCGATGCTGCTTGAGACCGTCGTGACGCAAACGGTCGTCGAACGTGTTCCGGTTTGGTTGTGTATTTTCAAGGCGATGAGTCGACAGATGGTGATTTGGACTGAAATTCTCCGAAATGCTGCAATGTTTGTGGCTCATTTAGCTAACATGGCTGCCTTAGCTGGGATGGTGTGCAAATATTTGCCGGACTAATGGGTCTGTAGCATCCTCTATCGCGGGGTGTTTTGGCCACACCCCGCTTTATTATAGAAGTCCAGATGACAAAAAGGAGTTTTCGCTAAACGAATTCATACCAAAGTGCATTGTTTGGAAATGACAATATGTGCGTATGTGTTCTTATTGCGGTGTGTACGTAATTAACTACACAAAGACACATACATAATATGGGTGTGAATGATCAACCCTGGTCGTAGCGCCCTAAAGCCCAAATAACTAATTAACTAACACAGACATAATTGCCTGGTCGCATATTTGTGCGCAAGTGCAATTATGTCCGGACGCTTCTTCCTGCATGAAGGCTTTAATTCAATACTTTCCTTTGGGTGCCAGGCTTTAATTCAATAATTTCCTTTGGGTGCCTTCCCAGAAGGCACCCAGCTTCATTGCAGATATCCAGTGTGATTATCTCATGCATGGAATCACGTGTTGTGATGCCAGTACCATATGCTCCAAGTATGGCGCTTATGCTCACCTTATGCTGCTCACCTATCACCACCCTCTTCTGTCCCACCATGGCGCTCCTGTCCCATCGTGTAACCACCCTTCCTACCTGTCACCACCCTCATATGTCCCACTATGGCGCTCCCTGTCCCACTGTGTAAGGACCCTTCCATTATGTGACTGCTTGTCGCCCTGCGTGACACCTTGTCCCACTGTGTGATTTCTGTACCACTGTGTGATTTCTGTACCACTGTTATCTGTCCAGCCGTGTGGCACCCTGTCCCACTGTGTGATTTCTGTCCCACTGTGTGATTTCTGTACCACTGTTATCTGTCCAGCCGTGTGGCACCCTGTCCCACTGTGTGGCCCATTGTCTCACTGTGTGGCTTCTGTCCCACTATCTGATTCCCTGTCCCACCGTGTTCTCTGTCCTGCTGTGTGACTGCTTGTTCATCTGTGTGACCTCTGTCTCATTGTGTGATTATATGTACGGCTCTGTGACCTCTGCTGCCGCAGCGCCCGAGTACCCAGCGCTGCCGCACGGCTCGTCAGACGGGCTCGGTGTGAACGGCTCGGCTCACCAGCCCACCTGGAACGGGCCGTCGTCGCCGAGCGAGCTCGGCCCGCTGCCTGACAACTGGGAGGAGGCGTTCACCGAGTACGGCGAGCCTTACTTCATCGAGTGAGTGTTACCCGGCCAGCGGCGCTCACACCGCACTCGGTGTCAGGCCGGGCGGGCAGTTCACAGAGCGAGAGGTGTAGCCACACCACCAGATATGGAGTCACACAGCGAACTAGGGGTTCACACAGTGGGCTGGTGGCGCTCACACTGTACTCGATGTCAGACCGGGCAGGGAGTTGAGATAGGCACATGTCGGGTTTTGTCAGTGGCAAAATATCAGTAAAAACAAGTTTGGTGGTAAAAACTTCCAGCTCTGACCCTCGTGTTTTCACCTGTGCTAACCTGTACAGTGGCTTTTACTGGTTTGTACTGACCAGAGCTAGCCCGTGCTATCGCGCCACGACCTGCCCTGACCTGCGGTGACCTGTCGTGACCGCCACTGACCGCCACTCCGCTGTCGTCAGCCACACCTCTGGCACGTCACACTGGCTGGACCCCCGGCTAGCGCTGGTGCAGAAGAAGTCGCTGGAGGACTGTGACGTCAACGAGCTACCTTATGGCTGGGAGCGCATCGACGACGCCACGTACGGCACCTACTACATCGACCACGTCAACAGGCGTACCCAGTACGAGAACCCCGTACACGAGGCCAAGCGGCTGCAAGATACAGGTAAGGCGCCCGCCCGGCGTGCACGTACTCGAATCCCACGCGATCCACGCCGTATTGAAGCGTGCGCGGCCCTCTGTGCAGCCCGTTGCCGGTCGGCAGCGGTGGCTACTGGTGGGCCTCTGTTGTGTGACGTGGCGTTCGGTGTGAACGGCTGGGGTAAGCGCGCGAGCTGTCACCGACAGGTCACGGCAATGGGTGGGCCGAACGGTGCGCGACAGGTCGGATTCGAAGCCATGCTCGACACCGGGACGTGGGACCCCGCGGCAGCAGCCGACCACCATGTGATGTTAGAAGACTGCGTATAAATAGATCAGTTTGATGTTTGGGTTGGCCGCGATCGAGCTCTGGTAGACTGGAATAGGTGGTGCTCGTGTGCAGTTGTCACCTTTGCCGGCCAGTGTGTTTGTGTGTTTGAATTTTGCCAGCCTGCCACCGTAAGGTGATGTCGGCTGTTTCCGGGTGTTTGATGGTGGTGTTGGTATGTGGAGGTATAATGGTTTTACGTAGGTAGGAAGAGGGTTGGTTTATTGATCGGTGCTGTAGTAGAGTTGTGACCGTCTTGGAGTTTGAAGTGAGCTGGGTAGAGCTGAGTAGATCATAGTTCCAGGAAGTTGTAGAGATGGTCGAGGACGGAGATGATGTAGACGAGAAGAGTTGCCAGTCCGGACGGTGCCAATTCGGGGTATGGGGTGTAGTGGTGGGGTCGGGGTCGGGTCATCGCCATTGTTGAACATTGCTAGAACATGTAGTATTTGGGGTATTGGTGCTTTTTTGTTTTTGTTTTTCTTTTCTTTTTTAATCGTAAGTTTTTCCCTTTTTGTCCTTAGGTGTTTTTTGTTTTTTTATTGTTTGTTTGTTTGTCTGTTCGTTTTTTTCCCATTCCTTTTTTTCACAGTTCGATTAGGCGTGTGATAGCGAGAAAGTGGAAGAGGTGTTCGTGTAGTGCTGGATGGTCGTCGTTGAGGAGTGTAGTGAGGCTTAGTGGAATGTTTGTGTGGTGCAGTAATTTGTGATGTGTCGTCTTTGGTTGTTGTATTTGGTGCAGTAAATTAGTATGTGTTCGATTGTAAGTGTTCGGTGACATGTTGTGCATTGTGGTCGCTGTTGTCGTAGGAGGAGGTATGAATGTGTCGTAGGAGGAGGTAAGTGCTGTGTGTCCTTTTCGTATTCGTGTTTGTGTACGTTCTTTGAATCTGCTGTTTTGGTTGATGGGGTGCCATTGTTCGTGTTTGGGGTGGATTCGTGGAGTTGTGTTGTTGTTGTGTCCCAGGTTTGTTGTATGTGTTTGTTGATGGCTTGGCGTATTGTGGGGTAGTAGTCTGATTGTGAGTAAGGGCATTGCGTGGTTTGCTGTAGTGTTGTGGCTAGGTTTGCTTCTGTGTCTGCGTGTTCATTACCGTGCATGTTTGTGTGGCTTGGGATCCAGATAAGTAGTCGGCGTTGTTGGATGTTTATTTTTTTTTATGTATGTAGAGTATTTTGGGGAGGAGTGGGTATTTGAATTTGTTGTAGGGTGTTATGCTTTGTAGCGCTGATTTTGGGTCAGTGGCTATGATATTGTGTTCCATTTGTGTGTTATAGATGGTGGAGTAGGCCGAAAAGATTGCGTAGAGTTCGGCTGTGTATGTGGATGCTGTGTCATGCAGGCGGGCACGCAAGATGACTCGGGGCGGTGCTGTATTGGAATACAGCATCGCCGCTGAGCCCGTCTGCTGTGTGGGTGTGTTTTGGATCCGTCTGTGCATATGATATTATAGTTTGCGTATTGTGCTGTGAATTGTAGGAAGAGTTGTATTTCTGCGTCTGTGTATGCGTGTTTCGGTTTGTCTATGAGGAAATGTGTTGTGGGTGTTTCGTGTTTCCACCATGCTGTGGGTGGTGGGAGTGGTTGTGTTGTGAAGAGTGCGATTTGTAATCTATTTGCGTGTTGGTGTATGCGACAGGCTATTGTGGTTTTAAGTGGTGGTCTTTTCATAAGTTGTTGTATGCGTTTGGTGCGAATTTTGAGTGCTTGAGTGCATGGGTGTTGTTTGACGAGTTGTGTTTTGTAGTGGTATCTAAGTAGTGCTTCTGTGCGTCTGTGTTTGAGTTCTGATATATGGTTGTATATGTGAAGTGGTGTAGTTATGTAGGCTCCGGTAGCTATTTTTAGGCATTGGTGTTGTAGTGTGCCTAGAATTTTGAGATTTGATTTGGCTGCGTTTTCAAAGAGTGGGGATCCGTATTCCATAATTGGTCGAATGATTGATTTGTATAAGGTCAATAGTGTATTTCGGTGTGATCCCCAGTGTGTGCCAGAAAGTGCTCGTAATATATTTATTCTTTTTGACTCTCGTTTTTTGAATATTTATAATGTGGGGCCGAAAGGTGAGTCGTGGGTCTAGTGTGATACCTAAGAATTTTGTTGTGGTTACAAATGGTATGGGTGTGGTCTATTTTTAGTGTTTGTAAGTTTGTATGTCGAGTGTAGCCGAATACCATGCATTTCGATTTGTGTTGTGCAATGTGTAAGTTAAGTAAGGCTAGTTTGTTGTGTAGTTCTGATAGTGCGTTTTGTAGTGTTCCTAATGCGTTATTTGGTGTTTCATGTGATGTCCAGAGAACAATGTCATCTGCGTAAATTGCTATTTTGGTCGGGAGGTTGTCAGTGATGATTGAATTTAGGCCTAGAATAAAGAAAAGGGGACTTAAAACGGAACCTTGCATTAAGCCGGTTGTGGGGAATTTAATGTCTGAAGTGTGGGGCCCAATTTTTACTTGAAATGATCGTTTTAGTAGGTAGAAGTGGAGGTAGTGTAGTAGTCTTCCCTGTATGTCTAAGTTGTATAGGTGTTGTAAGAGTGCTGTTATGTTGATAGTATAGTATCATAGGCTCGTTTGAGATCCAGGAAGACGGCGACGGTGGCGCGTTTCTTTGCCGCCGCTTCCTGGATGTGAGTGATAAGATAGGTGAGGTTGTCAAGACATGAGCGGTTAGGGAGAAAGCCTGATTGTATAGGAGAGATGAGTTTTTGTGTTTGAATAATGTAGAGAAGGCGTTTTTTTTACAAGGCGTTCGAAGAGGGTGAAAACAGCTGGTTAGTGCGATAGGACGGTAGGAGTCGCATAGAGTTGAGTCAGTGTTTGGTTTAAGGATAGGAATGGGCGAAGCGTGTAGCCAAGATTGTGGATATGTATGTGTTGTCCATGCGGTGTTGTAGGTGTCGAGTAATGAGTGTAGTGCTTGTGTTGGGAGGTGTTTGAAGAATGAATAGTGTATATTGTCTGGTCCTACGCTTGTGTTTCCTGTTTGTGCGATTGCTATTTGTAATTCTGTGAGTGTAAACCTAGTGTTGTAAAGATGGGGGCGTGTGTGTCTGATTGGAGGTGGGGGTGTCGTGGAAATGTGGATGACCAAAATGGTTGCTATTGTGCGAAAACAATGTGCGAAAATGGTTGCTATTGTTTGTGGGTCTGTGATGGTGATGTTGTTGTGTATGAGTGTGATGGCTTTGGTTTGTGGTCTTTGTCGGTGTTGAAATGTTCAAAGAAATGTCCAAATTTCGCCGAGAGGGGTGAATCTGTTAAA
Source organism: Ashinkailepas kermadecensis (assembly GCA_034440615.1). Taxonomy (NCBI): domain Eukaryota; kingdom Metazoa; phylum Arthropoda; class Thecostraca; family Neolepadidae; genus Ashinkailepas; species Ashinkailepas kermadecensis. Next base: position 55,394 of record JAOTOM010004781.1, on the reverse strand, counting down.
TTGATTGCAAAATTTATTCCAGGAGGTCTTTTTGGCATTTTGAATGGTTCTTTTGCAGGCTGCTCTGAGTTGTTTGCATACTGTGAGTGTTTCCGGTGTGCGGTGTCTTTCGTGTCTGTGTCGTGCGTGATTCCTCGCGCGGATCGCCCGGTGGCATTCGTCGCTCCACCAGGGCGCCGCGCGAGGTTTGTGTTGATGGCGTGTTTTTGTTTGTGGTATGTGTTGGTGTGCTGCAGTGAGGAGGATGTGTGCAAATTGCTCTGGTGTGAGGTGTGGGTTGTGTGCTGTTTGTGCGGCTATGGATTCTGAAAATGGTGTCCAGGAGGCTTTTTTGAGGTTCCACCGGCCCGTGGGTGTATTGGGTGGGCCGGTGGTCGGGATTTGGTTAAAGGTAATGGTTATGGGCGCGTGGTCACTGAAATGAGGATCGGAATCGGATGTCCAGGATAGGGTGAGGGCTATGCGTGATGATGCCAGGGTTATGTCTGGGGTCGTGGGGAGGTGAGAGCTAATTGGGACGAGGTATGTTGGTGATCCGGTGTTGAGTACTGTGAGGTTGTGTTGGGTTGCTAAAGTGATGAGTAAGTGTGCTTTGTGGTCGGGTCGTGTTGTTCGTGTGTCCCATAGTGGGTGATGAGAGTTAAAATATCCAGCTATTATGACTGGAGTGGTAATTTGGTCAAGTGCTTTGTTTAATTCCGAAAGAGTTTGTGTTTCCTGATGGGAGGTCGTAGATGTTGATGAGTGTGTAGGCTGTGTTGTGGAGGTGTATTTCGGTGAGTGGTATGTTTGATGTGGTGTTAAAGTGTATCAGGCGGTGCGGTATTGTGTTCCTAATGTAGGTGCAGACACCGCCTGCCCTGTGTGGTGTGTGTGTCTTGTCTGTATAGTGTGTAGTGAGGGATATTGAATTGATAGGGATCGTTGGGTTTGAAGTGTGTTTCTTGCAGGCATAGTGCAGTGTGGTTTGTCTGTAGTGCGTAGTGTTTGAATTCTGGCCAGTGTCTAATGAGTCCGTGTGTGTTCCATTGTAGTATTGTATTCATTGTCTGTGAGTGTTAGCGCGGGTGAGTGGTCTTTTCGGTGATTGTTTTTGTTAGTGTTTTTCGTTGGCCTTTGTGGTTCTTGTGGTTGGGAGGGGTTGGTGTTGGGTTTAAGGGAATTGTGGTGTCTGAGTCGGTTGTGGTGTGATCCATGTCCGTCTGCTCTGATCCCGTGGCCTGGTCTGTGTCTGTGTGTGTGTGAGTGCGGTGCCGGTGATGTGTCTGATGTGGGTGAGGTTTGTGGGGATGTTGAGGCTCCTGGCTGGTAGGGTGGTGGCGGTGGTGGGTGACAGGGTGGGGTAGGTGCCAGTTGGCGGGTTGGGATGGGTGGTGGTGCTTGGAGTGGTATGTGGGTAGTGGGGTGTCCTGGTGTTGCGGGGTGTTTTGTGTGTGTGTGTGTGTGTGTGTGTGTGTGTGTGTGTGTGTGTGTGTGTGTGTGTGTGTGTGTGTGTGTGTGTGTGTGTGTGTGTGTGTGTGTGTGTGTGTGTGTGTGTGTGTGTGTGTGTGTTGGTGTTGGTGTGTCTGTTTGTTTGTTGTGTCTGTTTGTTGTGTGTATGGGTTTGTGTTCTGTTTGCGTTGAGTTGGTGTGGGCAGAGCCGGGTGCTTTGTAGGATAGTGGTGGTGTTCTGTTGGGTGTGTTTGTGCGCAATTTCCGCATGTGTATGTGGTGCTGTGCCCACCCCACCCCCCTATGAGTGTCCGTAATGCTGGCATTTGGCACAGCGTCGCGGGAGGGGTGCACGTGGTGTTACCTGGTATCTGAGGTATCCTGCCTTTATGTGCTTTGGTGGCGTGCGTGTGTTGAAGATGGGAATGAGGAGGCCTGTGATGTGTTTTTGGGGCCGGCCGGAACACGGCGGATACACTCTTGTCGAGGAGCCTCTCGACCAGGGTGTCCGCCGATATACCGGCCAGCTCCCTGGCCATGATCGTGCCTTGTGACGTGTTTTAGTTTGTTGCTAGTGCGATGGTGACCGGAACGTTCAGTATGGAGTGTATGGTGGGTAGAATGCGTGCGTCGATGTTGTTTGATTGTATGAGGAGCGCCCCTGATCTAAGTAGTTTTGCGTGTAGGGGCGCTCCCGTGTAGCTGGCGAATTCTCCATTTACCCACTCCATCATCTATTGTCATTTGCCGGCCAGCGGCATGATGACATTTGATGACTAGATCTGGTACCATGCTGGCTGTCGTGATCATCTGCTATACACGCGCACTTTCCGTGAGGATAATGTTATGTGTGCATACTCGATCATTTGTGCCTCGAATGAGCGAGCTGGCAGCTGGAGTTATGTTGAATGTTTCCGTCTGCCGTAGTTTTACCCAAGTTGAGCCCCAGGTGTGCCCTACTTCTTACAGTTGCCCCTTGGTTGCATATGACCCGCAGTAGATATCGTTTCTCTCCCCCACCATCCACCGAGTTTGTGTCATCCTCACCGCTGCGAGCTCTGTATTCACCATCGAATATTGTGCTGCCCATCCCTGAAATTTGTGCAATCTTCTTCCCGTGTACGACTGTAGCTAGTTAGTCAGCTGTGTAGCGTAGTCACGGCGCCTGTTCTGCAGGTGGCGCAGGGGATCAGATGGACTTGCCGGCTGATACTGCGCACCATCCGGCCGGCGAGCACCTGCCTCGGCCGGCGCCGCCTCCGCAGCCCGAGCAGCGTCGCGCCGACTTGGAGCCCGAGCCGGGGTCGGGGCCGAAGCCGCAACCGCAGCCGCAGTCGCAGCCGCAGTCGCAGTCTGAGCTGGAGACAGAGCGGGGGGCGCCTCCGCCCGGTTCGCGTTCCAGCCGTGAGTGTCGGTGGCCACAACTGGGCCGCTGTCAGCTGGACGGTCCGGGTCGCAGTCCTCACAGAAAGGAGATATCACCGGGCCCGGTGCTGATGTTTGGCTTGGGCTGGAACGGCGGTAAGATGAAATCTCGTCACCGTTCCAGCCCACCAGCCCGGCGAGGAGGAATCTGACCGGGCTGGCCGGCTGGTGGGAAGATCGTCCGCGACTAATCTGGCTGAAAAGTGCTGCCACGTGATCTTAGCGGCAAAGCGCTATGGAAGTAAACCGCATCATTCCGTAGAAGCAGAAGTTATATATTGTTAAGTCAAGGTCATCAATGTCACGTATTAGTCAGGCATTCGAGACAAGACTTCTTGTCAAGAAGGAGAATTGAGTTCAGTAGCAAGATCTTCTTTTCTGTAGTGGGGTGGGGGAGGAGTGCTTTTAGTGGCGTGCCGGACCATAGAGGTCATTTGCGACGCCTTTACAGTGAGTGGGTTTTACAAGCAAGCTTAGGCAAGTGTACATTTACGTTAAAGGAGCCTTATGTTATAGTGTTATGTGACGTTAAGGTGCTGAAAGCGGGGGTACATCTCCCGGATGTTTAGTTTCAGATTCACTGCTCCTCAAGTTAATTTGTCGCTGCGGTGGGTGAGGGTTAATGAGAAAGGCGATTTTGTCAAGGTGTCGGCATTCACCTACTCTGTCCAAAAGCATCGAATGAGCTTTACCGTGCGGGAGGTAATTGTCCACACCGCCTGTCACGCCGGCTGCCACGTGTTAGTTGTTAATAGTGGTTAGTAGCAGCATGCTTTCATGCAGGGCTGTGTGAGAGGTTGGTACGGTGTTTTGCAATTCCTCTCATCTACGTCCGTTGTACCTCTGAATTTTATGTTGCAAATTGCAAGGCAAATCGGCTCATCTACATCCGATGGCGCCTCTGGGTAACCATTTTACGTTACGCTAATTTTTAAAGCAGGTCTTCTTATCGCTAAGTAGCCATTCATTTCGAATGGGAAAGAGAATCGGCTCATGTACGTTCGATGCCATACTTAGATGGCTATTCACCTTATTGCTATGAGTGTATGCGCGTGCATGCTGTGCATGTTGAATTGCGTGTTGGTAATGCTGTGTCCTCAATGCTCCTGCTACTTTGGTGGCGTACAGATATCCAAATAGTAATTTGCCGACGAGTTAGCTTGGAGAAGTTAAGCTGTAAGCTGGACGCCTCACTACAGCATTGTCAATCATGTTCCCAAACTGGATATTCCCTAAGTTTTGCTCGTCCTTACGACTGTGGTAAGTTAGTCCGATAACTTGCCGTCGAAATCGGCCATCTCCGTTGTAGCCTGCCCACGTTGAAAGAGTTATTTAGGACAGACAGGGACACAGATGACAGTTAGACAAACAGGAACACAGATGACAGTTAGACAAATATGAACACAGTTGACAGTTACACAAACAGGAACACAGATGACAGTTGTTTAGACAGACAGAAACATAGTTGATAGAGTTAGTTAGACAGACAAGGGACGGGGTGGCCGAGTGGTTAGGGTGTTGAGCTATGGATGCCAAGGTCCCTGGTTAACACTCGGGACATTTCCCAATCCCGCTTCCCACCGGTGAAACAGGGTGGACGGTGCCATTGGCCGTGATCGTGCGGAAAGTGCGTCGTAAAACACCCAATAAGTTAGATAGGCAGTGACAGTTGAAAGAGTTAGACGGACAGTGACACAGTTGACGGCGTTTTCCCCCATTACTCATACATATCTCATCCAAAATTCGTTCATGTCAAGTTATGTGCACTATGCTGACTTGCTTGCTGGTGTCTAGCCTTCTACCATTCAAGCTCAAGCTCTGCAGTTGGTCTGAAGAGATTATTTTCCTTCTCTTCACTGCCTCTATCATTCATCGCAGTTGCTCGCAGAAGACCGCGAGCCAAACAGCCGTCTGTTTGGCTCCTACTTGTCCGTGTAATCTGGTTACAAAAGCGAACTCGATAGGCCTATGTGGAACGTACAAAAATGTTATGTTCGCGGAACTGCATCCCCCTCCCCTCCCCCTCCCCGCATCTTGTAGTCATGAGCGCTATCCGACCGATGACGCCGATGCGTCTTCAAGCCCAAATAATTTCTTCCCTACACCATCTCTTCCGTATTTCAGTAGTCTTCTCTTCTGCTCTGTTTTCTTCACCTCCTTAATTCCTTAGTTTCGAAATGACTAGAGCTGGTCGAAGAGAATAAGCTAATAATGGAACCATTGTATGGTCATTTGCGTCAGTTTGTAAAATATTAAAGCATTGAACTTTTAAACCATAAAGCACATGCATACATGCTTCGCGTTGAATTGTGCGCATTGACCCAAGTGTTCGTTGCACGTTTAAACATGGCATTGTTTGACGCTTGAGAAGCCAGAGCAAAGCAACCAGCTTAGACGGTGGTATGTGGAATGTCTGGCATTTACACCTGATTAATTTGTGTAGTATTACAGCCTTTACCTTTCTTTATGTATGCTTCCCCCCCCGGTCACCGCTTTAAAGAGCACCCTTGTAAGTTATTTGGGTTTTAGGGCGCGATGGTTTCTAATGTTGGCGAAGAAGCTCATCTGTGAAGAGCATGTAACCGCTTCGTACAGAGTTTCGTCTCCGTGTCGACATGGCATGATCTCTGACCTCTGTATGTGTATGGGGGGACGAGTAGTCTAGTGGTAAGTCTCACAATCGAAAGATTGTGGGCTCGAGCCTCACCTGTCGCTACTCTTCGCCCGCGACCAATCGGCGTGAGAGATTGGCGACGCTACATGACTCAACGGTTGACGTGTCGTAAAACCAATAACCACCACCACCACCGTATGTGTATGGGCATGACCTGTGATCCATGTCAATGTCGACAGACGTCCGGCCGTTCTTCACGCGCAACCCGGCCGAGTTGCGTGGACGCATCATCCAAACCACCCTACACAAGTCGCCTCGTGGCCTCGGATTCACGATAGTCGGCGGCGACGACGGCGACGAGGAGTTCCTCCAGATCAAGTCGGTCGTGCCAAACGGCCCCGCCTGGCTTGATGGCAAACTAAACACAGGTGGATACCTCCACCCGATCTCCGGTAGCGACAGATTACCCGGTGGTGTGCACCGCTGCCCCAGGACCCCAGCTGGATGTGGTGTGTTCTCGGACATACCCGACGTATTTGTGTGCGTGTGTGTCCAGTGATGATGCGGCACGGCGAAGTGTTGGTCGTGCGCAGAACCGTGCAGCTTGTATTTTACCATTACAGGAGCGAGTTCAGAATTATTTTCGAACGCTCTTCCGTACCCATGAAGGCTTCTCGAGAATTGCATGGTGATTTATCGCATCCATGGTGATTTATCGCATATATCGCATATATCTACCTTGGTTCGCCTCCGATCTCTGCCCGACGTGTCATAGGTCCCACCCAGGGTTGGAAAAACAGACTCTGTAGATGCTTGGCATTCAGAAGATTATTATCTACGGAAAACTATGCTATTATTTTTATCATTTAGTGGTTGAATGTTGCTGTTTCACAATCATTGGTGCTGTGATTAAATGGGCAGGATTATTTAGAAAGTGCAAACTGAGCTGATGTTACATGTTTGATGAAAATATCCTGTCTGAATTCGATTACCCAATGATTTTCTTCTCCACATCCAGAATTACAACGTACAAATCCAACCCTGATCCTACCGCCCACTGGCCACCTACGTCACCAGACCCAGGACGAGTGGCGCTGGCTCTCACCAGACCCAGGACTAGTGGCACTGTTGTTGGCGCTGGCTCTCACCAGACCCAGGACCAGTGGCGCTGTTCGCGCTGGCTCTCACCAGGACTAGTGGCGCTGTTGTTGGCGCTGGCTCTCACCAGGACTAGTGGCGTTGTTGTTGACGCTGGCTCAGTACATATGACATGGCCGCTGAGTGGTCATCATGATCAGTGCACCCGAAACTAACCAACTGATAAACGTAGCCATTTCAGGCGACGTGTTGGTATATGTCAATAACCAGTGCGTGTAGGCGACGTGTTGGTGTACGTCAACAACCAGTGCGTGTTGTTTCAGACGATGTGTTGGTGTACGTCAACAGCCAGTGCGTGTTGTTTCAGACGATGTGTTGGTGTACGTCAACAACCAGTGCGTGTTGTTTCAGGCGATGTGTTGATGTACGTCAATAACCAGTGCGTGTTGTTTCAGGCGATGTGTTTATGTGAGTCAACAACCAGTGCGTGTTGTTTCAGGCGACGTGTTGGTGTACGTCAACAACCAGTGCGTGTTGTTTCAGGCGACGTGTTGGTGTACGTCAACAACCAGTGCGTGTTGTTTCAGGCGATGTGTTGATGTACGTCAATAACCAGTGCGTGTTGTTTCAGGCGATGTGTTTATGTCTGTCAACAACCATTGCGTGTTGTTTCAGACGATGTGTTGGTGTACGTCAACAACCAGTGCGTGTTGTTTCAGGCGATGTGTTGATGTACGTCAACAACCAGTGCGCGTTGTTTCAGGCGATGTGTTTATGTGCGTCAACAACCAGTGCGTGTTGTTTCAGGCGACGTGTTGGTGTACGTCAACAACCAGTACGTGTTGTTTCAGGCGATGTGTTGATGTACGTCAACAACCAGTGCGTGTTGTTTCAGGCGATGTGTTGGTGTACGTCAATAACCAGTGCGTGTTGTTTCAGGCGATGTGTTGGTGTACGTCAACAACCAGTGCGTGTTGTTTCAGGCGATGTGTTGGTGTACGTCAATAACCAGTGCATGTTGTTTCAGGCGATGTGTTGATGTGCGTCAACAACCAGTGCGTGTTGTTTCAGACGATGTGTTGGTGTACGTCAACAACCAGTGCGTGTTGTTTCAGGCGATGTGTTGGTGTACGTCAACAACCAGTTCGTGTTGTTTCAGGCGATGTGTTGATGTGCGTCAACAACCAGTGCGTGTTGTTTCAGGCGATGTGTTGATGTACGTCAACAACCAGTGCGTGTTGTTTCAGGCGATGTGTTGGTGTACGTCAACAACCAGTGCGTGCTGGGCTACACGCACCAGGACATGGTGCACATGTTCCAGACGATAGGTGCCGGCGAGCTGGTACAGCTCGAGGTGTGCCGCGGCTACCCGCTACCCTTCGACCCCGACGACCCGAACACTGAAATCGTCACCACCATGGCTGTGTCGACCGACGGTCAGTCAATACGAGGCCGGGGATGGGGTCACCACCACCATGGCTGTATCGACCGCAGGTCAGTCAGTACGAGGCCGGGGAGGAGGTCACCACCACCATGGCTGTGTCGACTGCAGGTCAGTCAATACGAGGCCGGGGAGGTGGGACGGTTCGGGGTGGGGATTGTCACCACCATTAACGAGTATCGGAAATAATACATCTTATGGTATGGGATTTGTAATTTTGATTTTGTTGCATTCAAGTGCGCTGATTTCAAGAATGATCATGACAAGTTAATGTGGCGTTATCTTCTTTTCCCCTTCTCCCCGTTTTTTTTTGTACCCATGGGTTTTATTTTGTAACCTAGAAAATAATGGTGACAAACCCACCAACATGCACATTGTTTGAACCGTTTCGGCTAATTAAGTCCATAAAAAGCATAATTATGGTCGCGGGATGAATATTTCGAAAGCTACAAACAAATTAATACTTTAGGTGAAGTACCATAATCTACAGCAAAGAAGATTTAGCTCTGAACATGAGACCTGTTATGAGTTTACACGTATATGAAAGCTGTATCTGTCGTGAAGAAGCTTTGTGACGTGTTATGGATGTTTTGTGACGATTCATGTCATTAAGTTCATCCAGCAGTAAGGTTATCACAAATAATATGTTTTAAAGCACAGCTGTACCAATCTAGACAAGGCCACTGTATTTTATAGATTCATGGTCATCGTATAATTTGCATAATTTTCATGGAGAAGTAATCATATGTTTCTTGTGAATGACTTACCTTCCATACATACATATATGTATACATATATATTTGGCATTGCTAGAGATTGCGAGGGCCCATATGAAGAGGCAAGACGTTTTATCAAACTACTCGTTAACATTCGCGCGCGCACACACGCATACACGGAGTGCGTGTGCGCGAGTGCATATTCATAAAGTTGCTTGTCTTTCTTGGATTAACAGCGTGGCATCAGCTGTCGTGATGCCATTCCTACGCTTATATAGCCATTATGCTGTTCATGGACGCATACCTGATTGCTGGTCTTCGTAACCAGCTTCACTGCTCATTCCACAGATTGCCTGTGGCATGGAAATTCCGTTGGTCTCAGCTTGGTGCGTTGCAACTACTCTAGTTCGTTAACTGTCAGCTTGGCTGTATGCATCGAAGCATCGACCTGAGTTGCCTGATACAGTAATCGAAGAAGCAGGTACACAAAAATGGCTTTTATCGACCGGTAAAATCTGGAGCTATGTACGAAAAACCGAATGGGTGGGCGGATTTCGTCCCCCCCCCCTCCCCCACACACACACTCCAGTGCGCGTGTTAAGCTTAGGCCAACGGCAGGACCGTGGTACCTATATGCACATGTCCAGCTACTCCATTATCTACCCGAGTATGTGAGGGCGGTAGCTCTGAAGTACATAAAGCGGAGGGCTTATTGGTGTAATAGTGAGAATATGCTCCATATGAAAACGTGAGAATATACTAGCGCGCGCGCAGTCGCGTGTACGCGCGGTTGAGTGCGCGCGGGTGCGTGGGCGCGGGTGTGCATGAGTAGTTGTGTAGATGCCTGGCCTCGCATGAGATATGAGATATAGATACTCGCATGAGACCTCGCGGTCTCTAGCAATGATAAGTATATGTATATGTTTGTATGTGTTTATGTGTGTAATATGAAGGCATATCGTTCATAAGAAATACATGGTTACTTCTCCATGCAAATTATTTATATATTATACGGTAACCGTGCATGTTTAAAAACTTCTCCAGTCTAGATGGGTACGGCCGTGCATTAAAACATGTTAGTTGTCATTACATTACTACTGGATGAGATTAAGCAGATTAGCTACTGGAGGCCCGGGAGGTGGGACGGTGAGGGGAAGGGTCGTCACCACCATGGCTGGTCAGTCAATGCAAGGTGCGGGGTTGTCACCACCATGGCTGGTCAGTTAATACGAGGCGGGGTGAGATGGTGGGGGAGGGAGTTGTCACCACCATGGCTGTGTCGGCCGCAGGTCAATCAATACTAGCTCGATAAGATTGGGTGTCATCAACTTGTCTGGATCGGCCGCAGGTTAGTGAAAATATGACCGGGGAAGCATGTGGGGAGATAATCACCACGGTACCCGATTGTACTTACTACAGGTTAGGTTGCACAAAACCGGGCAAGGGGGAGAGAGATTGTCAGAGATGGCCTGGTCGGTCTTTCTTTTTTCACGGTTTTCACGGTTCGGTTTTCACGGACTAGTTTTCACGGTCAAGGGTTCGGTAGTAGTGATGTACGGTGAAGAGACTCAGTGGCGTAGCCAGGATTTGGTTCAAGGGGGTTGGTATCTGAAGAGGACCCCCGACCTACTTGGGGACCCCCCACTTTTTCGAAACCCCTTGGATTTCGTTCACTGTATTCAGAGTCCCTATATATATATATAGATATATATATAGATATATATATATATATATATATATATATATATATATATATATATATATATATATATATATATATGTATATATATATATATTAAATACCGAGGGAAATACTGCACCGCGCTGGCGTGGCTGATGTGAGACTAGCAATCAATGTCGAACAGTCCGGTAAAGACCAGAAAAGCAAACCGTCTAGCTGCCGGCAACAACCAACAAAAGATAACCTGTTCGGTAGGGTAAAGGAACCATTAGGCGTTAGTCGCAATATTAATGCGGACATCGGGAGATATCCAGTAAAGAAAGAAAACAGATATGTTCCTGATGCCGTTCAAGAACTCTAAAATATGCGCCCGCGATGAGCGCCCCAGGATGCTCACTGGTGTGTGCGTGAAGAATATAGTTACAATTTATGGGGCTGTGTCTCCATAAAATGACTCGTTGTGCATTTATGAAAGTTAGGTTGCCTTAAGACGTCAGTTCCATTGCCACTTGCAGTGATATATTGCGCATATTGTTACTTTGCGCATTGTCTTCTGGAACTATTTTCCACCATAGACGGCGGGCCGCCGACGCGGCGGCGACGCCCGCTGCCCGCGGCTCGTCTCCGACCGACCGCCATGCATAATATGGTGGAGCGCGGAACCATACTCATGAATGTTAATGGTCCTAAACGCCAAAGTTACGTTGCAGCGTAGTTCTTCGATTTGTGGATATTCATCGTTTGTTGTGCTGATAATGCGGCAAACAAATATAATTTCGTGCATAGATCATGGCCTTATTTTGGGGGTCCAAATCCCGAACATAATTTGTCATGATCGCAACGAAGCTTAACGTTCGCCGAATTCATGACATTATAACTCAGTGCTACGACCTTTTGAGATTCGTGGCCTGTTTTCTTGATATCGCGACAAACAATTACAAATTCGCGAATGGATCAATGACAGCATTATTTTTGGGGTCCAAATCCCGAAGCTAATTTTTCAACAAAATGATCGAAACTAAGCTGAACGTTCGCCGAATTCATGGCATTACAACGCAGTGCTCCGACTTTTTTTTAAACATTGATTGCATGGTTTCTTCGTATTGTTGAATTTACGACAATGTCCGGCCACTGCCTATAGTTTCCCCGCCGGCAGATTGGCGGCGCTAGTTTCGCCGCCCGACGGCCGGCGGCTAAAGTCCGCGCTTGACGCGTAACGCATTGCCACATCGCTAGTCACGGCATGAATATTAACTTGGGTGAAAATGCGATTGCTCATCTCCATGGGCGCAATTGCTTGTGTCCGCTACGTTCGGACATAACTTAATAAGGAAGGTGCTCATAATAAGGATGAATCCCGCATTCTTGTGCCTTTTCAACACATGTGCTTCCTCAAAATGAGGCGTGAATGGGTACCAATGGGGAAAATATGTGCAAGATGTTGGGGAAAGGGGAAGGACTGGCAACATGCCGGACCAGCTATGGCCAACACACAGTATCCTAGAACTTACATTGTTTCTTTCTATATGCTTAACCGGTGTCATCCCGGTCCGAGGAAAAGCAACTGGTACCGCTGGAGCGGCCGTCATCACAGCTTTCGCTGCCACTGGGACGGCTGTGGTCAAGCCAGTGGGACAGCTGTGGCCGCTTGGTCGGTTGTCACCGCTAGGACGGCTGTGGCCGTTGCGGTGACCGTGGCCACACGGGAGGCCGCCGCCGCTGAGGTTGGGGTGACCGACCTTCCCAGTCCTCGAAACATTTATGGCACCCAATGATGTCTTATCTCTGATTCTATCTCTAATAAACCCTCAGTATCCCTAGCACCCGTCGCCAGTTCTCAAGGACTTTATTAGCTCTCGGGGGGGCAGATACTCCAGATGCTCACCCCGATGCTAAGGAATATCCCAGTCTAGTCCTCTCTTGCTCTCAAGGGATCTATTCATCCTCTATTCATCCGTTTGGTGAACCCCCAGCTTGAATGAGCCATTCCCAGTTCTCTACAAAACTGCCTAAATTCAGGGAAATCCTGCAGCTCCGAGACAAGCCTCAAAATGTCTACCAAACACCGCCGCTCTCCTTAGCCGTTAGGTGGCTCTGTTCATCCCTCAATGTTCCTCCCAAGCCTCAGGAGCACCACAGTCCGGTTCGCTCTCGTTCTGGAGGGGAGGGGGGGGGGGGCTCCCCAGTCCTCGATGGTCTTTCGAGTCTCACCTGTCGCTACTCTTCGCCCGCGACCAATCGGCGTGAGAGATTGGCGACGCTATATGGCTCAACAGTCGACGTGTCTTAAAACCAATAACCAACAAACCGGCTAGCAAGGGTGTTCTAGCTCTGAAATTCCGGTATTCAGAATTCCCTCGGTATTCCTCACAACCATCGCTAAACCTTAGGGACTCTCTTTAGATCACAGGTGGCCCAGTTCTTCTCATAGAGACCACCTACAAGTATCTTGGGCATCCCAGTTCAGTCATCTAGCGCTCAGTGGCCATTTTCAATCGTTGGGAGCTCGTCAGCTGTTGGGGCCGTTCCCAGTCTGTGACGGCCGTTTTAGCTACAATGGCTTTCTAGCTCTGAGGCGGTCCTCGATATTCCTGACAACTATCGTTACCCTTAGGGACTCTGTTAGCCTTCAAGGGCCCTCTCAAGTTGCTAAGGCCCCTTCCCAATTATCGACAGCTCTTGTGGTTTCAAGAATATCATAGCTATGCACAAGTGGCACAGTGAGAAACACCAAATGGACATTTGTGGGTAATTCTACAGGGCGACTGGGCGCTACATGACCGATGTAGTCGATGCGCCCTAAAACCCTAATAACTAACTAACTACAGGGTGACATTTTGTCACCGCGAAGAAGGCCTGTGGCCGAAACGTTGGTGATTTGTTTGTTCAAGGAAATAGTTTTCTCACTGTGCCACTTATGCATAACTTGTGCAAATATATTTCAATATCCTAGCTATGAGGCTGGCCCTCAGTATTCCGCCTAGTTGGAGTGACCGCTAGCTAACAGACGATGCTTGTATTTTTCAGGGGACCTTGTTCATCCAATAGGCGCCGTTCTCAATCTCAGGAGAATCCCAGTTCAGTCCTCTGACCCTCGGGGATCCTCTGCATCCCCCCGAGGCCCTCTCCTGCTTTTAGGTGTCCATCACAGTTCTCAATAGCCCTGTCTAGCTCTCACCTCGGGGGGAAATTTCAGCTGAGATGGGCCTAACTTGTCATGTTCAGCTCTTAGGGTCCTGCTTATCCCCCAAGGGCCATTTCAAACCCCAAGAGCATCCCAGCCGTCTCTGGCCCTCAGGCGTCTTGTTTATTCCTCAGCTGTTAGGGGTCCATTCCAGCTGAGACTGCTCTTTCCAGTTGTTATGGGCATTTCGGCTTTGGGGTGGTCCCTCTTTTGTCTGCACGGTCCTTGCCATCCCCCAGGGTGGACGGTGTTCAGGTCTCAAGAGCCCTTTCCACACAGGCTATTAAATGAGTTTTAATTTTTTATCGGTTTATATGCCCCTCAGGGCGGTCGCCTGAAAGGGTCCCATCGGCCTCGCCAGGGGTGAGTCCCTCTTCACCCCTTAGAAACGCCACTACTTTTTGACAGCTCTGGCCCCTCCATGTGCTTAAAGACCATTCACGTAGCACCTGGAACCCTCCACTTCTGCCCGGGTCGCCTCCGTGGCTCAGGGGCCTTTTTATCGTTCTGAGCCTGCTATCAGCCCTCATTCCCTCTCCATTAACGTGAGGAAAAGCCGACCTAGTGGTCCTGCACTTTCGCCCTCCCCCCCCCCCCCTCCCCTCTGTTGGCTTAGAGACCCTCTGTCACGGCTCAGTACATTCCTTCCGGCCGAAGTCCCCCCTCTTTCAAAAGCTTCGGCCTCCTCTATCACGCAAGGAACCCCCTGTGTGGTTTCGGCCCCGATCGGCCCTGAACCCTTCATATCGACTCTGGGCCCTCTCCGATGGCGCCTGTGATAGTGATAGTAATGATGGCGTGTGACAGATCTGGCGCACGTCATCTCCATTTCTGACTATTATCATGATTGGTTCTGTATTTTACTCGCATTCCCTGTCATCGCTTTTGTGAGCATTTCGTTTGAACTCCTGCAGTACTTCTAGCATATTAGTTGTGGGCACAATATACCCGAGGCACCTGGCGCGCCAAAAAATATAAACTACCGACATAAATTGCATGCGGTCATCTGACTGAAGCGTCATCGCCATTTGATGAAGACTTAGCGGACCTTGTGACGGCATACCAACAGGACCCGAGTAGTCTATGGGTAAGGTGCCCATCTCCCGACCTTGTGACGGAATACCAGCAGGACCCGAGTAGTGTATGGGTAAGGTGCCCATCTCCCGACCTTGTGACGGAATACCAGCAGGATCCGAGTAGTCTATGGGTAAGGTGCCCATCTCCCGACCTTGTGACGGAATACAAGCAGGACCCGAGTAGTGTATGGGTAAGGTGCCCATCTCCCGACCTTGTGACGCAATACCAGCATGACCCGAGTAGTGTATGGGTAAGGTGCCCATCTCCCGACCTTGTGACGGAATACCAGCAGGACCCGAGTAGTCTATGGGTAAGGTGCCCATCTTCCGACCTTGTTACGGAATACCAGCAGGACCCGAGTAGTGTATGGGTAAGGTGCCCATCTCCCGACCTCGTGATTGAATACCAGCGGGACCCGAGTAGTGTATGGGTAAGGTGCCCATCTCCCGACCTCGTGACAGAATACTAGCGGGACCCGAGTAGTGTGTGGGTAAGGTGCCCATCTCCCGACCTTGTGACGGAATACCAGCAGGACCCGAGTAGTGTATGGGTAAGGTGCCCATCTCCCGACCGGAAGGTTGTGGCCCCGTATGTTGCTACTCATCGCCCGCGAACAATCGGCGTGGGAGATTAGCGGCGCCATATGACACAGCAATCGACGCGTCGTAAAACCAACCACCACCGTCGAAACCAGGAGCACGGTCACCTAGATCATGGCATACAACTATTCGTCAAACAATTAAAGTATAGCCACGCATTGAATTACGTGTGCAGCAACACTGCCACATTGTCATGTATTTTTTCTGGAAGTAAATCTTTCCAAATACAGTACATGCGTAAGAATGAGCTTAATGGTACGTTTGATTATGATCACTTCGGCTGAATTGTGTAGTTTAATATATCTACCTATCATTTGTAATGCATTTTCGCTGCAAAATATTGTTACATACCCCGTCGTCCCGTATTTGTTTGTTTTTTTGCACATGCGGGTGATGCCCTCTGCCATTCCTTCTCAGCTGGCTCACCTGCGTGACGTCACCGCCCAGCCGTGTCCCTGCCATCTGTTCGCCCCGTATCCGTTGCACCTGTGGTGCCACTACAGCTCAGGTGTTGGTGGGTGGTCGGTTGCGACTTGGGAGCCACTTGTTTTCGCCGGCTTCGGCTTTGGGTACGCGGGTACCTCTGGCTAAGGTCACACGAGGAATCCTGATTAGAGGTGAGAGACATCAAATACACCGACTGAGGTCATCCTTAAGGTCATAAGGTCGCCGACTCAGTCAACACTGCGGCCCACTGCAACTGACGCCGACGACGCCCTGTCTTTGTCGACGATGGTTGTGACACGCGCCGTGAGTGTTTCCCTGCCGCGGCCGACGTGTTTGGGTTGCACGTCAGTCGACTCACGGCGAGGTGGGTGTTCCCCTGCCGCGGCCGGCGTGTTTGGGTTGCACGGCAGTCGACTCCCGGCGAGGCGAGTGTTCCCCTGCCGCGGCCGGCGTGTTTGGGTTGCACGGCAGTCGACTACCGGCGAGGCGAGTGTTCCCCTGCCGCGGCCGGCGTGTTTAGGTTGCACGTCAGTCGACTCCCGGCGAGGTAAGTGTTCCCCTGCCGTGGCCGGCGTGTTTAGGTTGCACGTCAACTCCCGCCGAGGTGAGCGCGTGTCGGCCCGCGTCTCCGCCGGCCGGTCAGTCACGTGTGGTTAACAGAACGCCAGCCGTGCCGTGGCGTGACGTAGTGTGACGTGACGGAGCGTCGCTGCAGTGTTTCGACCTCTGACGTCGGCGGTTGGTACGTTGTCGGGTTTCCCGCGTGCTCCACATCGGTGGTAATCGGATCGGCTCGAACAGAGGTAGGCATGCAGCCGCGCCGTGTCGCGTCGATACGCCTCCAATTGACATGTGGGCCGGGCTGGCGCGCCGGCGTGCCATTGGCCGCCACGGCGCCCGTGACGGTGGGTGTGACCGGATCGAGTGTCCCGCGATAATCAGCAGTGCGTAATCACCTCGCTGCCGAACTCGGGTATGTCTCCGGTGAAGCAGTGACGCGTCGTCAATACACCGTGAACATTGGTCCGCGGCAGACTGGTAGTGACGCCAAGCCAATAAGCGTGGACCGTGGCTCATCACTTCAGACTGGACCGTGGACCGTGGCTCATCACTTCAGACTGGACCGTGGACCGTGGCTCATCACTTCAGACTGGACCGTGGACCGTGGCTCATCACTTCAGACTGGACCGTGGACCGTGGCTCCTCACTTCAGACTGGACCGTCGACCGTGGCTCATCACTTCAGACTGGACCGTGGACCGTGGCTCATCACTTCAGACTGGACCGTGGACCGTGGCTCATCACTTCAGACTGGACCGAGGACCGTGGCTCCTCGCTTCAGACTGGACCGTGGACCGTGGCTCCTCGCTTCAGACTGGACCGTGGCTCCTCGCTTCAGACTGGACCGTGGCTCCTCACTGTGGACTGTCGGTGCTCACGTCAGCTGCAGACCGCCGTTGATACCCAGTGGAGCTGACGTCTGACCGACCAGCAGGTGGTGTAGCGGTAGCAGACAGATTCTGGTGGCCGTCGGAACTGGTTCCTGTGCTTCCTTCCTAATTCCTCCGCCACATCTCACCAACCTCCCATCCCCACCCCGCATCACATATGGGCTCTGTATGACCAACGCATTCGATGCGCCCGTAAGCCCAAATAACCAACCAACCACCCCGCATCACCCTGTCCCCCACCCACCAGTCATTCCAGCTACCATACCCATGAACCTCGCTCTCACCTCGCTCACCCTTTCAATTCCATCCCGCCAGCAGCCTATCCCCATCTGCCACCCCTCCCCATCTTCAACGTCTCTTGATCCTGTCCCCACCTCTTCCTCACATCTCCACGCTTTTCACTTCACCTCATCAACCTCATCAACCTCTTCCACCTCACAACCTTGTCCACCCCAAACCTTTTTCACTTCCCAAGCTCCAAGCCGTCCCCGTCTCGCCGCGAACAACTTCCACAGCGGCGACGATGCTCACTAGACTGGGTCGACTAGTCCGCGGTCAGACCAGCAGCATGCAGTCCTCGCTGGGCGGCGACGACCAGCCGCCCATGCTCAAGATCAAAGCGTCTCCGGGCGTGCACACACGCTTCAAGTACGACGAGCGTCATAAGGTCTGCCACATCGTGCTGCGTAAGTCCGGCCGACCCGACCGCGTTCTCCGCTGCGGGGTGCTGCCGGACCGATGATCAGTCTCGATCGCGATAATAGCCGAGGTAGTAGTCCGGCACAGCGATACCAGACACGACGCTTGTCGCGTGGTGGTGGAGATGGACCAGGAGCATTTGTAGCCGCTCAGGCGGCAGTGGAAGTCGGCCGAGTTATGGTCGGCATATTGGCTGACAACTTCCGCGTGATGTTAGACGTCATGTTTCGCTCTACAGGAGCGTTACTGCGGGGAGCAGAAAACACATACCGCCCGCTTGAGAGCTTTGCTGTAGGACACCGTATCACGTGTCGTTCATGTCCTCTGTGAGCGATGGTGTGGAGGCCAACTGATGTCAAGTACCGCCCTCGGAGAGCGCCGCTCCAGGGCCAAATGACGACACGTTTTCCCCTTGCACGGTGGACTCTGAGATTTCCGATGTACGGAGGAGCGGCTTGGTGGCGCCGAGTGGCAGGATGGACGCCACATCATCATGCATGTATGGTGCGCATGCTGGCATAGGGTGAGTGACGGGCGACTAGTGACTAGCCGCCGTCAGCGCAGAATGGTGGCTGGCATAGGGAGAGCTCCGGGCCGCCGATGGTGACGGGCGCTGACATAGGGAGAGCTCCGGACCGCCGATGGTGACGGGCGTTGACATAGGGTGAGCTCCGGGCCGCCGATGGTGACGGGCGCTGACAGGGTGAGCTCCGGGCCGCCGATGGTGACGGGCGAAAGGGGGGCCCCGGCCGGGGGGGGGGGGGGGGGGTAAAGGGGGGGGGCCCGGACCGCCGATGACGGGCCTGACATAGGGTGAGCTCCGGGCCGCCGATGGTGACGGGCGCTGACATAGGGAGAGCTCCGGACCGCCGATGGTGACGGGCGTTGACATAGGGTGAGCTCCGGGCCGCCGATGGTGACGGGCGCTGACAGGGTGAGCTCCGGGCCGCCGATGGTGACGGGCGCTGACATAGGGAGAGCTCCGGGCCGCCGATGGTGACGGGCGCTGACATAGGGAGAGCTCCGGACCGCCGATGGTGACGGGCGCTGACATAGGGAGAGCTCCGGGCCGCCGATGGTGACGGGCGACTGGTGACTAGCCGTCGGCAACGCAGAATGGCGGCTGGCCCAGAGTTGCGGAGGCCAGCAACCCAACGGTTAGTTGGTTGGTTGTGGCTTTACGATGGACTCAGCAGCTGAGGCCCTGCCTCTGACCCTGGCAGGAAAAGCGGGCACCGCGGGGAATCGAACCCCGTACCTTTGGCATACCAAAGGCTCAGCCTAACCACTAAGCTGTTTGGCCAAAGGTCGCCATCAGCGACATCTTAATTTTAAATATTCAATTTTGTGTGGTATGTGCTATTTATTCAGATTTAGCTTCTCTCCATGCCATATTGCCAGTCTTAAAACATAGAGCATCGCATCGCAGTTAACCGTGTCGAAAGTACGCTCCAGGTAAAGATAGATGGTACCTGTGTACATGCCACCAATAGGTAGGGCAGTCATACAATAGAGCTATTGGCATATAGCTTGGGTGGTTAGATCTGAAGCCGAACTAGTCGTCAAAAA
This sequence comes from Ashinkailepas kermadecensis, assembly GCA_034440615.1. Classification (NCBI taxonomy): domain Eukaryota; kingdom Metazoa; phylum Arthropoda; class Thecostraca; family Neolepadidae; genus Ashinkailepas; species Ashinkailepas kermadecensis. Next base: position 35,963 of record JAOTOM010004781.1, on the reverse strand, counting down.
GTATTTTTCGGTCAATAACAAACATTTTAAGCTGGTATTGTATTACAGTTTCTAGGATATAAGTTATGGGCACTATGTGACCAATGGCGTCGATGTGCCCTCAAGCCCAAATAACTCTAAGGATTTCAGTTAGTACATGGATATTGAGATCGATCTTTACTTGAACAACGCCGAATGTGATCTAAAGGTATGGATGTGTGCTATGGGGGCTCGTGTGAGCATATTCGGAAATATCGATTTCTTTACCAATACGTTAATCGGATGAGCAGGATGTGGCAAGATTGTAGATAGAGGTGTTTAATAAGTTCGGTATTGATGCTGTCCAGTACAGCAACAACATATTTAAGTTCACTGTGTGAAATACATAATTCCTTGTCACGGGAGAGAACATGGTTTGATAACGTTCATCAGCTGACATATGTATATGAACATATGATATAATTCGCGTCACAAATAGCTTTGCAGCCAGGCTGGGCGTTCGGGCGCCTGAATATCCCGCATATGTATACTGTTTTCAACCACACCTAGGTACCTTACCGTGAAGTGGTACTAAAGTGACCGTGAACAAAGTCAACCAAAATTATGAGGTCTATTTAATGCAGTAGAACCTGTGTGTTGCGTCGAAAATGGCAAGTCGAAGCATATTGCAGTTTTTTGTTGTTCTTTTGCCTCAAGAATTGTTCTTTTACCAGTTGCACAGTAGTACAGAACCAGATAAGGCGTTCCGACCCTGCCAGCGTCACCGTGTATTTGTGTGGGCGTGCGCGTGCGCGTGCGCGGTGAATTTTGCCACGCAGGGCATTTCTATAGGAAGAACTGGGGACCTGGTGCGGCCACTCTGGGCTGCCGTCCGTGAGGGCAGGTGACGTCACGCTCCGCCTGTCCGGTTCGCGTGGAATGACGAGATAACGTTGCGGTTGGTGGGCCTGGGCTGTCGGCTTATGGGGTCAGATGTCGTTGGTGTCGGAGCACCGGGTGAGGTTATATCGGAAGCGGTGTGCTCAGGGTACCGTACCACGCCGAGCTGCCGACCAATGCCATGGTCGGTAATCGCGTTGCTGGCCTGTCGGATCCAGCACTGGGCCTGCCTTTATTATCTGCGGTACGTTCGCGTGTACCTTATTGCAGCGTGTGTTTTATTAGCGAAATCCGTGTTGCAGTTTGATGTGTCATGTGCAGTATGGCCTGTTGTACGGCCTGCTGTACGGCCTGCTGTGTGATCTTCTGTATGGGCGCTGTGTGCTATGCTTCAGAGCCGTGCTTTGGTCTTCAATGTGTGGATCGCGGTAGGTCAGCTGGTGAAGCGCTGGAATCTTGATCGTAAAATAGTGGGTATGAATGCCACATCGGACGGAGTTACTGAGTTCACTCGCGGCCAATCGGCGTGGGGTGGGGGGTGGGGGGTTGCTGACGCTATGTGACCTAGCACTTGAGTGCGTCGGAAAAGAACCGAGAGGTTCTTGCATGTGTTGCTGCTTGGCGACGGTCTGAAAATTGCCACACGGTGTAATGCTATTGTTTAATGTGTTATTTATCAGTGGAGTCGTTTATGGTGATGGTGGTGTGGTCTTCTGTGCAGTTGATGTTGATGGTGGTGTGGTCTTCTGTGCAGTTTGTGTTCATGGTGTTGTGGTCTACTGTGCAGTTTGTGTTGGTGGTGTGGTCTACTGTGCAGTGTGTGTTGATGGTGGTGTGGTCTACTGTGCAGTTTATGTTGATGGTGGTGTGGTCTACTGTGCAGTTGATGGTGGTGTGATCTACTGTGCAGTTTGTGTTGATGGTGGTGTGGTCTACTGTGCAGTTTGTGTTGTTGGTGGTGTTGTCTACTGTGCAGTTGATGGTGGTGTTGTCTACTGTGCAGTTGATGGTGGTGTGGTCTACTGTGCAGTTTATGTTGATGGTGGTGTGGTCTACTGTGCAGTTGATGGTGGTGTGGTCTACTGTGCAGTTTGTGTTGGTGGTGGTGTGGTCTACTGTGCAGTTTGTGTTGATGGTGGTGTGGTCTACTGTGCAGTTTGTGTTGGTGGTGTGATCTACTGTGCAGTTTGTGTCCTGTTGTCCATTGACCAACGGTTGACCCACTTTCCAACCTTCAACTTAACCCTCGCCCGTATAGGGGGGGTGCAACCCCCCCCCCCCCTAAGGTTTTTTGTGTATTCCTTCCAAACCGATCAACGGATCGCTCTGAGATTTTCAGTACCCTCTGGGGCAACCTTTTGACGACTTTTGGTGAATTTTTTTTTTGGAGGGCATGTCAGGTCACAGAGTTATGAGGTCATAAAAGGGAGCACCTCCGAGCAGTTTTCAACAAATACGTGATTATCGCACCTAAACATGACATTGTTGCCTACATCGACTGATATTATGTGTTTTGCAATGCAATTTTGTAATGCCCAGATGGGTTCCCATTGGAAAAATAATGTTCCAAAAATCGGTGACCTCGGTTGACCTCGTTTGACCTTCCGACCTTTTTTAGCTGACCTACGGTAATTTTTCGTGCTGAATTCGAATTCAGCGTCCATTTTTACCCTGAGGAACTCTAAACTTCGAAATTGGAACCACTCTTTAAAAAGTTGGATATTTGGGGTCACGGCTTTGACCTCATTTGGTGCATGACATATTGGTCCGATCACATCGTGTCACATGTCGTCATGTTCGCAAGGTCCCAATAAACATGTTTCCGGCCATGTCGTGCATATTTAGACAGTAGTTTCGATATAACTGACGATTTTCTTCGGAAAATACCAAAAAAAAACAATTTTAGACCTTTGATCTGACCTGGAAGGTCAACCATTGACCTTAGAAGGTCATACTGAATTCCAATCGCGGGATCTCGGCCGAATCTATAACTTTCATATTTGGTTCGTTTTCGTAACATGCACGGTTTCGAATCGCCAGGGGGGGTCGTACCCCCCCCCCCTATACGGCCGAAGGTGGTAAAATGCCGAAAACTGGCGAGGGTTAACACGCGCACTGGAGGGGGTGGCGAAATCCGCCCACCCCTCCGGTTTTTCGTACATAACTGGAGATTTTACCGGTCGATATACGCGATTCTCTGCGTACCTGCTTAAAAATGGCCGGCGCGTCGTTTAAAGCAAGAAAAATAGAAACCGGCCGAAAATTTTTCAAGTTAGGGGCCGTTAAAGTAAAAACAAATCCTAGCGCCAGACCACAGAAATCGGCGCTGATGCACTTCCCGTATATTGGCAAAAGGGAAGTGTTCTTGGCAACACTAGCGACTTGTTTGATGTATATTGATAAGCTATATAGCTTCAAGGTCATGTTAGGTCACTGAAGTCAAGTCAGGTCAAGTTCATGACAGGTTAATGGAACCAAACTTGATCAACTGGAATGTTGTCATAAATGCACTACTGTTTGTCATTTGTACTGTTTGTCATTGCGTTTCCATACTTTATTCATGTATTTCACTCCTTTCTTCGCGAAGCCGACTGCCCGACAGAGCAGTCGGGCGGGCGGGCGGCCCGGTTCCGGTAACTGGAACAGGTAACTGACCTGATAAAGTGCTCCTATATAGGTGACCTGAGATCAAATGTCGGGTCTAGCATCTGTATTGCATCATTAGTAATGTCCAAAACATCATTGATGCCCATTTTGGAGCATTTAAACACAATCACAGCGATCCATAACAATGACAAGCCAAGCCACGCAAAACAAGAAAATTTTTGACAAATGTGACTTCAATTGACCTCGAAGATATTGACCTAAGGTCATGAAATTGGCGCACGATGGAGTTCACTACCGTACCCATCCACCCTGCGAATTTCGTTCTTCCAGCTTTAATAGGAGCCGAGATCTTTGGGGCGGGGACGAGTGGTCTAGGGGTAAGATGCTCGTCTCACAATCGAAAGGTTGTGGGTTCGAATCTCACCTGTCGCTACTCTTCGCCCGCGACCAATCGGCGTAAGAGATTGGCGACGCTATATGACTCAACGGTCGATGTGTCGTAAAACCAATAACCAACCAACCAACCGAGATCTTGGGGGGGGGGCGGAATCCGGCCCCTCCCCCTCCAGTGCGCGTAATTTTCAGAGGTCCTCCAGGGCGCGTGTTAACTTCTTAAATATATGCCATCTTGTCCGATGCATGTATTTGTGTTGCGGCTGTTTGCATCCAGGCGTACCTCATCCTGTACTAGATTACTCATTCCGTGCGGTCTTTGAAATGTTGGCCAAGCAACAATGCCACTTAATTCTATCCCCGATGTCGGCTTTAGACTGTTGCCAAATCCGTCGTGTCACCCTTAAGCTCAACTGGCGACGTTGGCTTTAGACTTGCCAAATCCGTCGTGTCACCCTTAAGCTCAACGGGCGATGTCGGCTTTAGACTGTTGCCAAATCAGTCGTGTCACCCTTAAGCTCGACTGGCGATGTCGGCTTTAGACTGTTGCCAAATCCGTCGTGTCGCATTTAGGCTCAACTGGCGATGTCGGCTTTGGACTGTTGCCAAATCCGTCGTGTCGCATTTAGGCTCAACTGGCGATGTCGGCTTTGGACTGTTGCCAAATCCGTCGTGTCACCCTTAAGCTCGACTGGCGATAGGCTCAACTGGCGATGTCGGCTTTAGACTGTTGCCAAATCCGTCGTGTCAGGGGACGAGTGGTCTAGGGGTAAGATTCTCGTCTCGCAATCGAAAGATTGTGGGTTCGAATCTCACCTGTCGCTACTCTTCGCCTGCGACCAATCGGCGTGAGAGATTGGCGACGCTATATGACTCAACGGTCGACGTGTCGTAAAACCAATAACCAACCAACCAAATCCGTCGTGTCACCCTTAAGCTCGACTGGCGATGTCGGCTTTAGACTGTTGCCAAATCCGTCGTGTCACCTTTAGGCTCAACTGGCGATGTCGGCTTTAGACTGTTGCCAAATCCGTCGTGTCACCCTTAGGCTCAACTGGCGATGTCGGCTTTAGACTGTTGCCAAATCCGTCGTGTCACCCTTAAGTTCAACTGGCGATATCGGCTTTAGACTGTTGCCAAATCCGTCGTGTCACCCTTAGGCTCAACTGGCGATGTCGGCTTTAGACTGTTGCCAAATCCGTCGTGTCACCCTTAAGTTCAACTGGCGATGTCGGCTTTAGACTGTTGCCAAATCCGTCGTGTCACCCTTAAGTTCAACTGGCGATGTCGGCTTTAGACTGTTGCCAAATCCGTCGTGTCACCCTTAAGTTCAACTGGCGATATCGGCTTTAGACTGTTGCCAAATCCGTCGTGTCACCCATAAGCTCGACTGGCGATGTCGGCTTTAGACTGTTGCCAAATCCGTCGTGTCACCCTTAAGTTCAACTGGCGATGTCGGCTTTAGACTGTTGCCAAATCCGTCGTGTCACCCTTAGGCTCAACTGGCGATGTCGGCTTTAGACTGTTGCCAAATCCGTCGTGTCACCCTTAAGTTCAACTGGCGATGTCGGCTTTAGACTGTTGCCAAATCCGTCGTGTCACCCTTAGGCTCAACTGGCGATGTCGGCTTTAGACTGTTGCCAAATCCGTCGTGTCACCCTTAAGTTCAACTGGCGATGTCGGCTTTAGACTGTTGCCAAATCCGTCGTGTCACCCTTAGGCTCAACTGGCGATGTCGGCTTTAGACTGTTGCCAAATCCGTCGTGTCACCCATAAGCTCGACTGGCGATGTCGGCTTTAGACTGTTGCCAAATCCGTCGTGTCACCCTTAGGCTCAACTGGCGATGTCGGCTTTAGACTGTTGCCAAATCCGTCGTGTCACCCATAAGCTCGACTGGCGATGTCGGCTTTAGACTGTTGCCAAATCCGTCGTGTCACCCTTAGGCTCAACTGGCGATGTCGGCTTTAGACTGTTGCCAAATCCGTCGTGTCACTCTTAAGCTCAACTGGTGATGTTGGCTTTAGACTGTTGCCAAACCCGTCGTGTTACTGGTTAAGCTCAGCTGGTAGCCAGCTATAGTGCATGCGTCCACGATGGTGGAAATGGGACAAGGAGACCCCACCCAGATAAGCGTTGTGGGATTGGATTTTTATTTGATTTGATTTGATTGGATTTCAGGCTTATTATTTTGTGTGAAGAAGAACCCACAATTCCTTTCTTCTTCTTCCGCCTATAAACTTGGCTGGTAGAGGCACCATCCTCAACTATTGCTAACTTAAAGACCAGATGACGCTCTTCAAAATGTGTGTTGACCCGAAGGTGCGCCTCTCGCTGGGCTGTAAAACTCCCTGATCGAATGGGCGCTAAATGACCTCGTAGTCGGCGCGTCCTTAAGCCCAAATAACTAACTAACTCCTTGATCGACGCATCTCGTCTGACATTCAGCCGCCTTGCCCTTTACGGACGTCCCTCGCCCCAAATTTGCAGTTGCCCTCCCAGAAACGTGCCCCTGGTCGATTCTCCTCACCTCCAGAGGTATAACCGGTGACCGATTCTGGTGACCAACAGACGCCCAGCCCACCAACAGTTACCCAGCCGGCGAGCGGCATCGCTCCCCGCACAACTCTGACGAAAGTATCAACACGTCCAAGTCGATGCCGGACCTGACGGGCGGTGCACGGGCACCGGACGTGCACCGGCCGGGCTCTGCCGACCTTCTTTCGCCAGGTCAGATGTTTCAACACTAATATCGGCATCATGCCGTTCTGCAAATGCAAATGCCCCGGGTGGGTGGGGAAGCGACGGATGCGGCTTTACGTCTGAGTGGGCAGAGCTCCCACGCTTAGTATGCTGATGAGAGAAAGAAACGCGACGTCCACTCTGCGTTGCCGAACCCACACTTCTAAGTCGCGAAGCCCCGGATATGCTGGTACTAAATAGAAGCTCATCGCTAAAGACCTGACTGGCTTTCTCCGGCCCGACATGATATATTTTGTGTTACGTTCGGTGCTCGAATAGGCTTCCGTGTATTTATTCCGTACTATAATTACCGCCTTACGATCTCGGTGCAAAAATACCGCCCCCATGTGTCACCATGTACCTATAGTGGTACACGCCGACTCGGTAGAGCGGTTCACAGAGTCCGTAGAGCTCCCCACGCGGAGTCTGTAGAGCAGTCCACGCCGAGTCTGTAGAGTAGTCCACGCCGAATCTATATAGCGGTCCACACTGAGTCTGCAAGTGGTCCTCGCCTAATCTATGGAGTGATTCGCATAGAGTGGGTGGAACAGTGCATACCCCGACAGTCTACATGTCTGCAGAATGGTCCGCGCCGTACAGGTTTGCGCGACAGTTGAGTGATTAGCGGTCTACGCCGTGTCTGTAGAGTAGTTCGCGCCGTACATGTACAGGGCTTGTTGAGTGGTCCACAGCTTACACTGTGTCTTTAGAGTGGTCCGCCGTACAGGTGCAGTGGAGTGGAGGGGAGTCGTCCACAGTTCACACCGTGTCTGTAGAGTGGTCCGCCGTACAGGTGCAGGAGATGGCTCGGTAGTGGAGTGGTCCACAGTTTACACCGTGTCTGTAGAGTGGTCCGCCGTACTGGTACAGGAGATGGCTCGGCAGTGGAGTGGTCCACATTTTACACCGTGTCTGTAGAGTGGTCCGCCGTACAGGTGCAGGAGATGGCTCGGCAATGTAGTGGTCTACAGTTCGTGTATGGAGAATGGTCCGCCGTACAAGTGCAGCTGGTGACGTCACATGGTGTGCGATTACCCCATGTAGCTGGTGACTGTCACATGGTGTGCGATTACCCCCTGTAGCTGGTGACTGTCACATGGTGTGCGATTACCCCCTGTAGCTGGTGACTGTCACATGGTGTGCGATTACCCCCTGTAGCTGGTGACGTCACATGGTGTGCGATTACCCCCTGTAGCTGGTGACGTCACATGGTGTGCGATTATCCCTGCAGGTGGTGACGTCACATGGTGTGCGATTACCCCCTGTAGCTGGTGACGTCACATGGTGTGCGATTACCCCCTGCAGGTGGTGACGTCACATGGTGTGCGATTATCCCTGCAGGTGGTGACTGTCACATGGTGTGCGATTACCCCCTGTAGCTGGTGACGTCACATGGTGTGCGATTACCCCCTGTAGCTGGTGACGTCACATGGTGTGCGATTATCCCTGCAGGTGGTGACGTCACATGGTGTGCGATTACCCCCTGTAGCTGGTGACGTCACATGGTGTGCGATTACCCCCTGCAGGTGGTGACGTCACATGGTGTGCGATTACCCCCTGTAGCTGGTGACGTCACATGGTGTGAGGTTACCTCAGTGATAAATTATTCGCGAAATAGGGTGGAATATACCACTTACTGAACACTGAATCGACATCCTTCTCAAAGGAGCATCGACATCGTGCTTCTTGATGCGTGTTTGCGAAGTTTGTATGCCTCGTTTCTAACTGCATCCCATTTACAAATACCATACTTTTGCTCACCATAATGGATCTAGGATCGTGATAACGAGCATCCCGTAGCGCGATTCCAGGTGAAGGGATTGCCTATGATGTGCTTTGTTCTACAATGTCAGTTTATAGCATAGGGGTTTGTATCGTTATCGCTGATATTGGTATAACCAAATTAGGTACCTTGCAAAACACGCAAAACTGGAACAGTCATATGTACAAAATTGTCTCCACTGGGTTTGCAGGACTTAACAATATTTTAAATAGCATTACTTCCATAGCGATTTCGACATCCTGCTGCACTCGTTTCGACATCTCACACCTAACGAGAACTCAATATTTTAACACTGGGTTACCCCCTGCAGCTGGTGACGTCACATGGTGTGCGATTACCCCTGCAGCTGGTGACGTCACATGGTGTGCGATTACCACCTGTAGCTGGTGTTTCGCCAGAGCCGCCATCCATGTACCTGATGCGGGCAGGTATTTGACGGGATCAAATATCGTATCATGTGTGGGAACGAAATTGTCTGCTTGATATCGTTGTGACATTTAAGCTTGAGACCTTTCGAAAATGTCGACTCCTCCCATCGATTGTGGTTCTCGGACGAAATAAATGTTAAGCGAAAGTAAGGTACTGAAACATCAGCGCCTACCCAGTGATGTAATTTGTATGGAAGGGAGGGGACATGAGCATATTATGACGTATGATTTCCTTTCGAAAATAATAGCCTTCCCGCCCGTATAGACATGACTGCGACGTGTGGTCGGATCGTTTTCAGGACTGCACCGTAAGTGTCAATTCCTCGCGCTTGTGCCACTTCCCGTGACGAGCAGCTGATGCGTCGTGTTTGTCACAGAGAATGTGCCACCGACGGCACCGAAGCCGCGCTTCTTGACGGTGCCGATCGTCAAGGGAGACGCTGGCTTCGGCTTCACCATCGCCGACTCCGCGTACGGCCAGAAGGTGAAGAAGATCCTGGACCGTGGTCGCTGTACTGAGCTGCAAGAGGGCGACATCCTGGTGGAGATCAACAACGTTCACGTCAAGGCTATGCCACACGCCGAAGTTGTTCAGGTGGGCAGGGTCGGGTTCTCGGTGAGAGATGGGGTGGCGACGTATGACGGGAACGGGGTGAGGGCAATGCAAGGGTCGAGCGACTGTAATGACGATGCAAATGGATGGTGCTGAAACACGACTGAGGGGTGGCAACGATATGGCATAACGATCAGGACTGTTCAAGTGGTAGCACCATGTGTGCGTGCTGATTGGAGACAGGAGGCGCCTGTATAGTGATTGAGCGTTCATGTCAGTGAGATGGTAAATATAATTGTGTAAGATAGGATCAGAGCGCTAAAGGCAATGCTCATTGTGTTTCATTAATTGCAACTTTGAGTTTCGCCTTTTTGATCGAGAGATAGAATGGTTTCCAAAACCCCTTCTTTTCCTTTCGTTTTCCCTGCTTGCAATCAAATATTCGCTTTATAGCCTTCTTTTTCATTGTAAATGCACCGCAGGCCTCTGATGCAAACCTGTGAGGTTTGCATCAGAGGCCTGTCCTAGTCCTCCTCACATGCTCTTCGTAGCGTGGACCATCTTGTTCTAACTGCCATGTCACCCCACCCCTACACCTGATCTAATCTAATCTGATCTGATCTGTACTGTGCTATGCCTCATCTATGTCATCTCAGCAATCTCCACTTAATCCTGTGAGTTTTGCTTAGTGAGGAGTATACAATACCTCAGTTAGCCTGAGGTTCGACAGCCATTTGCAGCCAGCGCCTCCGCGTGGGCAGCCGGCCGCCGAGCCGGTGTTGATAACTCACTGTCGGCCAGGTGCTGAAGGACTGTCCCGTGGACCGCGAGGCGACCGTGACTGTGCAGCGTGGCGGCTCACACTCGCCCACCAAGCCCAAGACGAAGAAGAAGGAGGAGGCGGCTCGCCGGCCGCCGCTGTCCGGACAGTACCGCAGCAAGACGCCCACCGCCGACCTCTACAGCACTCAGCCCAAGCAGGTGATGCCCAGCCGGCCCAAGACGCCGCTGGTGGACACGCGACGCGCCAACACGCCCACGTACGGCCAGCTGGCCGGCCCGACAGCCGCCGACGCGCGCTATGCTGACTACAGCGCTGAGCCGGACATCCGGCCCGACGGGCGCGCGCCGGCGCCGTTTGGCTACGGCCGGCCGAACGGGCCGTCGGCGCGGCCCGCCGAGCTTGCGGCGCAGTTCAGCCGGCTCGGCCTGCACTCGAGCTACGACGAGCGCGACGTGACCGGCGGCCGCGGCGAACCACCCACCAGCCGCGCCTACAGCGGCGCACCGTTCGCACCCGAGGGCTACTACAGCACGCCGCCGGCCGGCCGCGGCGGCGACGGTGCGTTCGACTACATGTCTGATTACCCGTCGCACTCCAGCTACGGCCAGTACGCGCCGGTGGAGTCATCTGGTGGCAGTCGGCGGAAGCAGAGTACCAGTTTTGAACACGAGATGCCGGCTCCGTCGCTAGTGACGCGGGCGGCGCGGCCGGCTGGCACACATCAGTACCTGGAGATGGCCGTCACGCTGATGCGGCACCAGTCTGGCTTCGGCTTCCGCATCGTTGGAGGCACCGAGGAGGGCTCCCAGGTGAGGGTTGGGAGGGCTCAGTGAGTCGGCGGAGCATCCGAATCACTGGTGAGCGTGGGCGAAGTCGTAGGAGTGAAATGCCTAACACCTAACAAGCATGGGTGGTAGCAAGCTCATGGGTGACTAGGAGATGGTTTCTTCGATGGCATGGTGCAACATGCACTCTGATTACTCGAAAGTAAACACTGGGTGTAGAAGTGAGATGATTTTGAAATTGGTGTACTTCAAAGATCACATCCAATACTAGATTTTCAGTCAGAGATGTGATGCATGAATGCTTTCACTATAAACAGCTTTCACTAGGTTATAAAAAGAAATCCTTTCTGGTTATTGCATCTTTTGAACGGCAATTGGGTCACGTATTGACCATACATAGCACATAATGTGAGCTGGTTGCACCAAGACGATAGTCGCATTTATGTTAATTGTGTGCCCCATTGTTGGCGTTTTTCCTTAGGTGGGCTGAACGCTGGCGTCTGCTGAACGTTTAGTGAAGTATTGTCTGTTTCAATGGCGATACTGCCATGGAATGACACTTCCGCTTTGTACTTGTTACAGGTTTTGCTTTAAGATATTATATTGTCACTAATTGTGTTACCTGAAAGATATGCAGGACAGCATCACTGAGCGGATCACCACCGCGCCGACATCCGCACTCTACTGATAATTACGACCTGTCGTAGCGCTCAAGTGCAGTCTGTCAACTCAGCCTGTCCATCTGGTCCCAGATGAGCTGAACAACTGTCTACCATCTATCGGCACACAAACTCGGGTTCAGGGGTGTATGATCCTTTTCCCTTTTCAGTTGGGAGGGCTCCAGCACCCCCCACACATCAACTTTGTAAGTCACACCCATGAAAAATTCAAGCAATGCTGCATAGATGCCGAGTACGACATACTACTCGTGTTCAGCCTAGATAGGTGTAAGAGTGCCTAAAATTTCAAATGTGTGGTGGCGTTATTCTCACGGTTTTTCTAAGCATTCTTTAGTATTGGTGGTGACTGCCTTCTTTGATGAATTGAAGTAGTACAAGCAGTCCTATTTTATGTTTTATCAACTGGTCATCTCGCACTGATCGCAATATGGAGTTTTATATGATGGTTGCACCTTGCTTCTTTTCGTAGCGTTTGAATCGGTTTTGATCGACGGAAATTTGAAGTAACATATAAATATCATAAAAACAATCATGAAATTAGGCACAATGTGAAGCGAATGGAGAAGAAGTTTCGACACTAAGTGGATTCTCCATATTCGGTAGTAGTTCTTCGATTAACCATTTCCTGTTCATGTTGTCCACGGATAGGCTAAATTCATGGAAAACTGGGAAAATAATGTTGACGGGGACAACATGAACAGGAAAATTAATCTTAACGCGCGCACTGGAGGGGGGCAAAATCCGCCCACCCCTCCGGTTTTTCGTACATAACTCCAGATTTCACCGGTCGATATACGCCATTTTTGCGTACCTGCTTAGAAATGACCGGCACGGCGTTTAACGCAAGAAAAACGGAATTCGGCCGAAAATGTTTCGAGTTAGAGGCCGTTAAAGTCAAAACATTTCGTAGCGCCAGACCACAAGAATCGGCGCTAATGCGCTTCCCGTATATTGGCAAAAGGGAAGTGTTCTTGGCGTCACTAGCGACTTGTTTGATGTATATTGTTATGCTATATAGTTTCAAGGTCATGTTAGGTCACCGAGGTCAAGTCAGGTCAAGTTTATGACAGGTTAATGGAACCAAACTTGGTCAACTGGAATGTTGTCATAAATGCAAATGACTGTCATGCGATTGATGTCACTTTGCATGTTACTCCCTACACATTCTGAAAACTACTGTTTGTCATTGTGTAGCTAAGCGTTTCCATACTTTATTCATGTACTTCACTCCTTTCTTCGGAAGCCGATTGCGCCGAACCGCCCGACGGAGCAGTCGGGCGGGCGACCCGATTCCGGTAACTGGAACAGGTAACTGACCTGATAAAGTGCTGCTATATAGGTGACCTGAGGTCAAATGCCAGGTCTAGGATTTGTATTGCATCATTAGTAATGTCCAAAACATCATTGATGCCCATTTTGGAACATTTATACACAATTACAGCGATCCATAACAATGAAAAGCCAACCCACGTAAAACAATTAAAAGTTTGACATATTTGACCTTGAAGATATTGACCTAAGGTCATGGAATTTGCACAAATAGAGTTCACTACCGTACCCATCCACCCTGAGAATTTCGTTATTCCAACTTTAATAGAGCCGAGATTTTAGTTGGGGGCGGAATCCGCCCCCCTCCCCCTCCAGTGCGCGTAATTTTCAGATTAAATATACAATGAATGTTTTTTAAAGATGGCGAAATGAAGCGGCCCAAATCCAGGGAGAAATTGGTATCGGGAGTACCCTAGGTTGATATACCCAGGGCTGAGCCCACCCACCCCAACGGATCTTGCGATCCTGCACCCCTGTTTGGTACGCTGCCAAGGCTGAGTTTAATCGTTCTGGCCGTTTGCATTTTAATGTCGGGCTTCCACGTGTAGATACCGCCTCCCTCATCATCACACCGGTGATTCTTGAGCGCCTCGACGTGCCCAATTTGCTCTGCCTAACTGGAGTAGAAAGTAATATGCCTAACAGTACTCTAAAGCTTCACTTAAGTGTCATCGTTCACATTTTACTCCGCATCATTAACTCTAGCAGCATAGTCACCAAGACAATGCCCACCAGCTGAAAAAGTTCCTCGGTCATTCTTCTTCACAAAGGAAACGATCATTCCAAAGTATGAAATTGTCGGTCAATCATTATCGTCCCGGTCATATGCAAAGTTGCAGAGAAACTTGTACACCAGCAGCTGACCACCTACCTCGGTTGCCACGGTGACGACACACGGGTGGTCATCACTGGTCCGCACAGCAGGCTCCCTGACAGTTGATGCGCCCCTAAACCCCAATAACAACAGCAGGCTCCCTGACGACACACGGGTGGTAACCATCACTGGTCCGCACAGCAGGCTCCCTGACGACACACGGGTGGTCATCACTGGTCCGCACAGCAGGTCCCTGACGACACACGGGTGGTAATCATCACTGGTCCGCACAGCAGGCTCCCTGACGACACACGGGTGGTCATCACTGGTCCGCACAGCAGGTCCCTGACGACACACGGGTGGTAATCATCACTGGTCCGCACAGCAGGCTCCCTGACGACACACGGGTGGTAATCATCACTGGTCCGCACAGCAGGCTCCCTGACGACACACGGGTGGTCATCACTGGTCCGCACAGCATGTCCCTGACGACACACGGGTGGTAATCATCACTGGTCCGCACAGCAGGCTCCCTGGCGACACACGGGTGGTCATCACTGGTCAGCACAGCAGGTCCCTGACGACACACGGGTGGTAATCATCACTGGTCCGCACAGCAGGCTCCCTGACGACACACGGGTGGTACACATGGTCATCACTGGTCCGCACAGCATGTCCCTGACGACACACGGGTGGTAATCATCACTTGTCCGCACAGCAGGCTCCCTGGCGACACACGGGTGGTCATCACTGGTCAGCACAGCAGGTCCCTGACGACACACGGGTGGTAATCATCACTGGTCCGCACAGCAGGCTCCCTGGCGACACACGGGTGGTAATCATCACTGGTCCGCACAGCAGGTCCCTGACGACACACGGGTGGTAATCATCACTGGTCCGCACAGCAGGCTCCCTGAGCTAAAGCCAGCAAATACGATCGCAAGAAGTACTTGACACAATGTGTACTTTGTTTCTCTAGCATGGCATGATGGCCAATGCAAACAAGACGGACCTTCTATTGTGCGGTGGCCGTCGCCAGCTAATCCAAATCCACTGTCGATTAAGTTCATGAGCCAGTCGCTGCAGTTTTCTAATAGTGTAAAAGATATAGGCGTAATGAAGCATCCAGAACATCGTGACTATCGTGAGAAAAACACATTAATCATGTTACTGACTGATGCTTTGGCATCCTGATGCTGATTTGGCATCCTGATGATACATCTCCTGCCTCACAGCTGATTAACAAGGAATATCGATGCTCGTGTGTTGTCTCATATTAGGTACTGTCTGCAAGTGTACGGTAGCGCCAACCCAACGTGCACTGCAAAGTTGCAGAAAGTGTTCAACTTTTCTGCTATGGTTATGTCAGGTCGTCGCAAATACGATCGCATTTCTGATGTGACAGACCAACTAGGGTGGCTTTGTTTACCTAAGTTTGTGTCATATTTCGACTTGTCTTATTCTTAATATTTTGGCATCCAGCACCCCGCTGTGCTGCGTTCTATCCTGATGCACAACTACGAACATGTGGTCCGGGGCACTAGGCAGTCACATCACCTATCGCTGCCCCGGGTCAGGAGCAATCATGAAAATACAATATATGTATCGTTTGGCGCAACTATGCATCCGGCATGCCATAGGTGACAGTCTCGCGAACATATCACAGCGACTGTTCAAGACCAAAATCCGTGACGTCATCCATCATTCTTGACTCATCTCAGCATGCATGGTGTGTGTTGTGTGACCACGAGCTGTGCGTGTTTCGTGTTTGTGTATGCATGTGTGTGCGCATCTGGGTTTGTGTCACAAGCACAGGTGCGCGTGCTACACGCATGCGTGTTTATACGTGAGCTTTAGCTTGTACTCTACATGGCGTGTACTACGTGCTCTGTCATGACAATGATCAAAGAATAGCCCTCATTGCGTGGATCACGTTCATTACTCATTACCTGATCCCAGCCCTCATTACCTGACCACGTGTAATATTGGGCGCGAATGATCAATTCTGGTCGAAGCGCCCAAAGGCCCAAATAACTAACTAACGATCACGTGTAATACAATACAATACCCAAAGGCCTGCAGCTGAGGACCTTCATACCAAAACGGCTTTCTTGGTCCATTCATGGCACCTCATTACAATTCCCCCGGTTACCACTAGCGGTATGCGTCAGAGTTGGCACCTCGTCACAATTCCACCATTGCCACTAGCGGCATCACGCGTCGCAATTCCATGGTACCTCATCACAATTCCGACCGTTGCCACTAGCGGCATCACGCGTCAGAATTCCATGCACCTGGCAGTGTGTGACCCTTGCGGCAGGTGTCGATCGGTCACATTGTGCCGGGCGGCGCGGCCGACCTGGACGGCCGGCTGCAGTCGGGTGATGAGATTATCTACGTGGACGGTCAGCTGGTGATCGGCTCCTCTCACCACCATGCCGTCCAACTGATGAGCCAAGCCTCCAACAACGGTCGCGTCCAGGTCAGTACACTGTCTTGACAGGTGGCCGAGTCCTGTTCAGTACACTGGCAGGCGGCCGAGTCTCGTTCAGTACACTCTGACAGGTGACCGAGTCCTGTTCAGTGCACTCTGACAGGTGGACGAGTCCTGTTCAGTGCGGAGGTGTATCATAACCTGCAAAGGTCATAACCTCCACTGAAGCGGTCATAACCTCCACAACTCCGAAACGGTCATCACCTCCACAGCTCAGAACATCCACAACTCCGAAGTGGTCATAACATCCACAGCTCACAACCTCCACATCTCCGCAGAGGTCATAACCTCCACAGCTCACAACCTCCACAACTCCAAAGCGGTTATAACCTCGACAGCTCACAACCTCCACATATTTAAGAACTCAATAATTTTATAGAACCGTGGCTTCAGCTAGCTATCGCTAGGCAGCAGCACGATTTAGGTATTATCGCAAAGAATATGGAATTAATGTCATGAGATAGAATTTTGAGGCATAGGTTAGGTTAGGTTGTGATCTGTGGAAGTTATGGCCGGTTCGAAGTTGTGGGGGTTGTGAGCTGTGGAGATTATGAGTTGTGGAGGTTACGAGCCCTTTGTGTATGCTGAATTTGTGGAGGTTATGATATGCTGTCTTAAGTGCACTCTGACAGGTGGCCGAGTCCTGTTCAGTACACTGACGGGTGGCCGAGTCCTGTTCAGTGCACTGACAGGTGGCGTATTCTTCGTCGGGTTTGGCAGACGGATGGATCAGGTCAGTACACTGTCTGACAAGTGGTCGGGTTGGGCAGACAGATGGTTCAGGTCAGTGCACTGCTCGACAAACTGACCGTCCAACTTCGGAGACCCCTGAATATAAGGATTACATTGATTGACAGTGGCAGCACATCATACCCTTTACTCGTTTCCTTGCGTGAGTGGCTCATCCAATGCTTTGAACAAAAGTAAATGGCGTACACTGCAGCTAAGGATCGGGCGTCGAGTGATGTCCCTTCCTAGGTCTCATCCTTAACTGCCCATCTTCAGTCCTCAAGGGAACCTCAGGTGCCTCTAGCGCAATGTTTTGTGAGCCAACCCATTTTGTACCCAAACTGTGAACCCTGTGCTTTTATCGCAGTGCTACCAGATTCTTCTTCATCAGTATTCGAAGTGCTACAATTGCTACTTCTTGTCACGAATGATGTTGAATGATGTTGACCATTTTGAAACTGGTCGGTTGAGAATTCCAAATACTCCAGCAAATTGTACCGGTATGGCATGGGGCTTAGAGCGTTTGAACTCCTTGGTTGTATTTTGAACAACAGCTTAAAGATGCATTGATTTTGTGGTCCTGCGAATTGTGCAAATACCGCCATATTTAAACAGTGCTGGATTTTAGCACCGTTGCGCTTAACCCTCCTCGTCTTTCCGGTCAGATCCGCACACCCTGTCTCGGAGGGGGTTGATTCACCCCGCCCCCCCCTAATCTCCAAACTAAGTGTCGCACGAAAACGAAAGAGGTGTCATCGGAAAGCGTTCGACGAGTAGGGTCAGAAACCACCACAAAGTTGTATCCCCCAAACAATGACGTCACTAGGGGGTCTGTTTTCACAACTGACTTCATGTTTTTGGCTGGGTCTGTTTTCACAACCGACTTCATGTTCTTGGCTCTGTGGAGTTCAATTTGGGGGAGATTTTAAAAACAAAACAATTATGGAAATAAAAAAGGAAGACGAAATCGACCATGGCCATAACATTTTTGCCGACCCAAAACTCAAAGTTGTATTTTTGTGAAATTTCAAAATTTTGTGTTTTGAATTTTCTTTATTTTTTTTTAAATAGTGGGTATAGCGGACCGCAAACCGTTGTTTGAAGTCAACTTGCTCTCCTAAAAAAAGCTTACTTTAGACTGAACCTTTGATTTTAGCCATAATGCTCAAATATACAAAACTAATGTCATCAAAAACTCTTTTTGTAATCCTCTGTTGCGTTTTGTTTCCTCCCTAAAGATACGCAAACGCTGAAAGTTTCAGTAGGATGTCTTTATCCGTTAAAGCGTGACTGATTTAACTTTTTCTGGAGGTGACCTGATTTGACCTTTTCTACCTCGTTGACCCTAGATGACCTGACCTCAAAATTTTCACACAACATGCCAAATTGATATGGGAAAAGGTATGTCAAATTTCGGCGAGCTGCCGCGCGCCGTTCTTTAACTATCCGCGGAAAACCTTAGAAAGACGATATCAACCCCCCCACCGAAACGGGGCGGGTAAAGTGACATTGGCTATCACCATATGCCGACATGTTATTACCACACTGTGCCTGACGCTGACCTGACCATCCAGCTGGGTATCCGTCGTCGGCTGGCGCGACACGATGTGCTCAACCGGAGCCAGGAGCAGCCGCCATACGACGTGACGGTGACACGACGCGAGGGCGAGGGGTTCGGGTTCGTCATCATCTCGTCCGTGTCGCGGTCCGGTTCGACGATTGGCCGCCTGATCGACGGCAGCCCGGCGCAGCGGTGCGGACAGCTGCACGTGGGCGACCGTATCCTGGCCGTGAACGGCGTCGACATCGGCGGTCTGCATCACGGGCAAATCGTCAATCTGATCAAGGACAGTGGCTATCGCGCCGTGCTGACTGTCGGCCCACCACTCGACGACAGCTCCAGTACGGCGTCCACTTCACAGAAGGTGAGACCTCCAGCACAGCTTCCACTTCACAGAAGGTGAGACCTCCAGCACAGTGTCCACTTCACAGAAGGTGAGAGCTCCACCACATCGTCCACTTCACAGAAGGTGAGACCTCCAGCACAGCGTCCACTTCACAGAAGGTGAGATCTCCAGTAAGGCGTCAACTTCGCAGAAGGCGAGCCCTCCAGCACAGCGTCCATTTCACAGAAGGTGAGAACTCCAGCACAGCGTCCACTTCACAGAAAGCGAGACCTCCAGCACGGCGGCCACTTCACAGAAAGCGAGACCTCCAGCACGGCGGCCGCCTCAGGAGGTGAAACCTCCAGCACAGCGTCCACTTCACAAAAGGTGAGACCTCCAGCACAGCGTCCACTTCACAGAAGGTGAGACCTCCAGCACAGCGCCCACTTCACAGAAGGTGATACCTCCAGCACGGCGGCCGCCTCAGGAGGTGAGACCTGCAGCACAGCGTCCACTTCACAGAAGGGGAGACCTCTAGCACGGCGGCCACTTCAGGAGGTGAGACCTCCAGTACGGCGGCCACCTCAGAAGGTGAGACCTCCAGCACGGCGTCCACTTCATGGAATGTAAGACCTCCAGCACGGCGGCCACCTCAGGAGGTTAGACCTCCAGTACGGCGTCCACTTCACAGAAGGTGAGACCTCCAGTACGGCGGCCGCCTCAGAAGGTGAGACCTCCAGCACAGCGGCCACCTCAGGAGGTGAGACCTCCAGTACGGCGTCCACTTCACAGAAGGTGAGACCTCCAGCACAGCGTCCACTTCACAGAAGGTGAGACCTCTAGTACGGCGTCCACTTCACGGAAGGTGAGACCTCCAGCACAGCGTCCACTTCACGGAAGGTGAGACCTCCAGCACAGCGTCCACTTCACAGAAGGTGAGACCTCCAGTACGGCGGCCACCTCAGGAGGTGAGACCTCCAGTACGGCGTCCACTTCACAGAAGGTGAGACCTCCAGCACAGCGTCCACTTCACATAAGGTGAGACCTCTAGTACGGCGTCCACTTCACGGAAGGTGAGACCTCCAGCACAGCGTCCACTTCGCAGAAGGTGAAAACTCCAGTACGGCGGCCACCTCAGGAGGTGAGACCTCCAGTACGGCGGCCACTTCAGGAGATGAGACCTCCAGCATGACGTCCACCTTACATGAACTGATACCTCCGGTTCGGTGTCCACTTCACAGCAGGTGGGACCTCTAGCATGGCCTTTTCCTCACAGCAGGTGAGAATCCCAGCACGACTCCTGTCTCACAGAAGGTGGGACTTCCAGCACAGCGACGCCTCCAGTAGGTGTTATCTCAAACGCGGCCTGCACCTCGGTTGAAGTATGCAGTCCCGTGTCCCCTTCACAGCAGATGAGACCTCCGATGCGGTCTCCACCTCACAGCGAGTGAAACCTCTAGCTCGCTGTCCACCTCAGTGGGACGGCGGCTATAGCACGTCAAAGATGGTACAACAGATCTGGCGGTTGCTGGAGAGGGATAGGTGCAAGCGCTTTATTTAAACTGACCGCTGACGTGTATGTCGATACCAGGCGTAAGTATGGGTTGGACTTCGGGCCGCATGAACTGCTGCTCGAACTGGATATCGAGCACGGGAGTGTCGGCTTGGGACCAAGTAATCACCTGTTGTGGGTGTTTTCCGACCCTAAAATAAACACCAGTCAGGGCGCATACCTGTGCTGATGTCTAACAGAGGGGTAATTGGCCGGTTGTTAGGTGCACAACAGTATGCCATCGAAGGAGTTGTGAATCCGACTGTGTCGACCACACTGGCGGCCACTCTGTGTCGACACCGCCTACTCCAGATTTCGATCCCACCAATGTTTCTTTCCAGCGACGCAAACTGGAGTTTAAAAAAAGTGTTATCATGTTGGTGATTATTCAGAACGCTTCAATATCATGTCGTGTGGTATATTGGCTTTTGCCACTGCGATCAGGTTGTTGTTTGTTGTGCACGGCTTGCAGACATGGGAATACGTTAACTGTTTCCAGATGAACGCTCAACTTGACGTGTTATGTGCGCATGCATGTGTGTTTGTTGGATGACCATGAAACATGATATTTCGAGTGTCATCAAGTTGGCTGTCAATTGATTGGTTCTGTGCGACCACCCAGGGTGACCCGGCTACAGCACCCGGCCACCAGACCGGCTCATTGGGCCATGATGTGACCCCTGACCGTGACCTGTCGTCACGCGACGTGACCTTTGATCTAGACGAAAGTCTTCAATATCCACCCAGGTACGATGGATAGTGTACGATTTCCGGCTGTACCATGTGAAAGCAAAATGAGGGATAAACAGGGATATACAGTATGCATACAAATGTAACATAATTTCCAATATTCTACCACTTCGCTTATATGCGTACACAAAAATGGAGATACATTTATGCATATATATATATATGGAGAGAGAGAATGCAAAATAGACGGGCCTTCTTGCTTTGAAGTTCTTCGCTTATGTACTGTTCGTTTTTTTGTGTGACCATCTTGCAAACATTATCTATGTATGCAGATTATGGATTCAACTATGTCCAGTGACACAGGCCCGCTTCTACTGTTCATGTGATGATTATATTTTGCGGTTTATCGCTGGTAAGACGTCGGCGCTGGCATAATAATGTCGGTCGTCCTACAGAAAGCACGACTTTGCTGAATTTTGTGATGCCGTGTGCAAATGAGTGCCGAGCGTCGTAATTCATGCAAGTCGTTCTTCTCTCGTTTATGCCGACTCTTTAATATAGTGCTCACTGAGGCACGAATGTCTCAGCGTGCACGAGCTTTTGATGCTTTAATTCCCCGCATCGCATGGCATTACTTGACATGGCGGTTTTTCTGACGACCTCAGGCGCGACCTTGATCCGACGACGACCGGAGACGGTCGTGGGACCCACCCCTGGCCGCCACAGGTCAGTGGACCACCTGGCATCACTGCACGGTCAGCGAAGCTCGCTATGGGCGCTGTATGACCAACGCGGTCGATGCGCCCATAAGTCCAAATAGCTAACGAACCAACCAGTGAAACTCGCTGGGTGGTCAGCTGCGTCAGCAATGTGTCAACGTTGCTATGGCCAGGTGTTACGTGAATGGAGCGTTATCCCCTGCTGGACGATCTGGGAAATGTCCCCGGACGAGTGGTCGAGACCAAGTCTGTTCAGCTGTGTTCAATGTTTTCTTGTTTAGCATATATCTGGTGTGTACAATTGTACTAGAATTTCGACTAGATCCGCTGTCCTGTGTGGTTGTAAGTCTCGTCGATGTGACTACAGTCTAGCGTAGCCAGAGGGTGGACGTGAGGTCAACTGTCTCATCCGTCAGCTGTGACGTATTATTTGGCTGTACCATGGCAATTGTTCGACTCTCCACTGGAGCATGTCAGCACATGGCAAATGCCATCTCATTGGCCCCTCGCTTTAACCCTCTTTATGCAAATCCTGGCTATTCCTCAGGAGGGTTTGGGGAAAAGCGGCAGTCGGAGCCGCTAGAGACCTGTAGTCACGCAGTGTCACTGCAGCTGGTACAGTCGATGCTGTAGCTGCAGCCACAGCTGTTGGTGTTGCCACTACGGCCGCGCTCTTGCGGGACATCGGTGCGAGTGTTCGTCACCTCTGCCTTTATGTTTTTTTGGGAGCCCGCGGACACGTATGTGTCGGTCTAGGCAATCGGTAATGACCATCCTTAAGGCCGCTATTTCCAGTGCCGTGGTGTGGTATGAGAATGATACGCCCGACACATGTAATGATTTACATCCACAAGGAAGTTGCTTTTCGCCATGCCTTTTTCAGTCCTCTGTTCGGCACGACCGGAGCGCGCCCGTTAAGGATTTCAGACGCATCTGTATGTGTCTGACCGTCTGTCGCACCGTGGATCAGACGATACCCGTGTGTCGCACCGTGTGTCCGACGATGCCCATATATCTCGCCGTGTGTTGGACGATACCCGTATATCTCACCATGTGTCGCACCATGTGTCGCACCGTGTGTTGGGCGATACCCGTATATCTCACCATGTGTCGCACCATGTGTCACACCGTGTGTTGGGCGATACCCGTATATCTCACCATGTGTCACACCGTGTGTCGGGCGATGCCCGTATGTCACACCGTGTGTCTGACGGCACGTCAGACCATGTGTCGAACGATACCTGCTATCAAAGGAAATCAACCTGCATAGTTAGTGTACATGGTTACTTTAGATCACAGTGCTTGCAATTATTCAGATCGTAAATCACATGTTGCAGTCACAAAATCGGTGCATCAATGTTCAGAGTGTGTAATGTCGCGCCCCGAGAACGTACAGTACGATTCCGTTCGGACAACCATACGGTCCCGTTCGCACAGCGTGCGCGTATGTCGGCAGGGGGAGGAGTATCCGATGGAGGGCGGTGGTGGCGAGGACGAGTTCCACGCCATTGAGCTGTGTCGCGGCTACCGCGGCTTCGGCTTCTCGATCCGCGGCGGCCGCGAGTTCCACAACATGCCGCTGTTTGTGCTGCGTATCGCCGAGACTGGCCCAGCCGCGCAGGACGCCCGTCTCAGGGTACGTACTGCCAACCGCCAGCCAACCATGCACCACGATATTCGTCGGAAGGTTTGGAATGCTAAAAGAACTTGTTAGGTTATTTGCAGGCCAATTATGTGCTTCTTACGAATATTGAATGTGTCCTAGGTCTACCAATCGCCTTTTCTTAAGCATGCTTTTGACCTATTTTGCCATTTCATTCCGATTGTTCGGCTGTTATGGTTATGTAGCCGTTTTATTTTGTGCCTATCAACTGCATAAATTATAGGCAAAACTATCCAGTCGGCTGCACTGCTTTCAACATCTCGCGGCAGGGAAATCGTTAATGGGGGAGGGGGTGGAGAGTGATTTTTAGAGGCGTACCGGACCATAAAGGTCATTTTAAAGCGAGTGTGTTTCGCAAGCAAAGCGCAGACAAGAGTGCATTTACGTTAAGGAAGTCTTACTTTATAATGTGTCTTAAGTGCTGAAGGTGTGGGGACATCTCCCGGATGTCTAAAATGGTTTTAGTTTTACTTTACTCCTCCGCAAGATAGTTTGTAGCTGTGGTGGGGGTGGGGGGTTTGAGAGTGACGAGAAAGTTGGTTTTGCCAGGGTGCCGCCATTGGCCCACTTGTCGAAGAACACCGATGGGTCTTTACCGTGCGGACAAGGAGGTAACAGTCCACACCGCCTATCGCGGCGGCCGCCGCGTGTTAGTTGTTTGTAGAGGGTTAGTCTAAGCGTGCCATGCAGAGTTGTCAGTGGGGTTAGTACGGTGTTTTGCAATTCGGTTCCTCTACGTCCTCTGTACCTCTGAGTAGCCGTCTTACGTCATGAGTTGCAAGGTAAATCTGGCTCATTTACGTCCGATGGCTCCTCTGCGTAGTTTTTTATGCTATGTTATTTTGTTTGCTTTTTTCCCTAAATGAAGTAGGCTCATCTACGTCCGACGGCACCTCTAGGTAACCATTTATTTCTAATTGGAAAGTACTCATGTACGTCCGACGCCGTTCGTGGATGGCTATTTACGTGTTTCCTAGGAGTGTTCCGCGGGCATGCATTGCGTGTTGAAATGAGTGTCTGTGTTGTGGTGCCTACAGCGCTCCTGCTAGTTTTGTTGTGTGCAGATATTCAAATAGCAATTGATGGAGTTCTGGTGCTTGTCACCCAGAAACAATGGAATCGTCAGGGTGATGTCCTCTTTTTGGCAGAAGGCCTTAACCCACGCCGTCCCAGGGGTTGATATGCGCCCCCCCCGCAAGGTTTTCCGCGGACATTAAAAGAACGGTGCGGTGCCGCGCGCCGAAATTTGGCATACCTTTCCCACATCAATTTGGCATGTTGTGTGAAACTTGAGGTCAAGTCATCTACAGTCAACGAGCTAGTCAAGGTCAAATGAGGTTACCTCCAGAAAGGTTCAACCAGTCGTCACACTTTAACGGATAAAGATATTTTAATGAAACTTTCAGCGTGTGCTTATCTTTAGGAATAAAACAAAACACGATGCATTTTTTTCCCGTTCTTGATTACTTATTACTTTTGCATATTTGCCCATCAGTGCTAAAGTCGAAGATTCTGACTAAAGTAAGCATTTTTTATGGGAGCAAGTTGACTTTGAACAACGTTTTCCCGTCCGTTCTACCCATTAAAAAAACAAATTAAAGAAAATTAAAAACTCAATTTTGAAATTTCAACAAGAAAAAGAAATTGGGTGGGCAAAAATTTAGGGCCATTGCGATTTCGCCTTCATTTTCTGATTCCAAATTGTTTTGTTTTTTCAAATCTCCCCCAATATGAACTCCCCAGAGCCAAAACATGATGTGTTATGAAAACCTAGGCCCCTTAGTGACGTCACTTTTGTGGGATACAATTTTGGGGTTCGTTTCTGGACCTACTCGTCGAGCGCTTTCCGATGCCACCTCTTTTGTTTTCGTGCGATGCTTAGTTTGGGAGATTAGAGGGGGTTGGATTCCCCCCCCCCCCCAGAGACGGGGTGTGAGGATATGACCGGAAAGACGGGGAGGGTTCAGTGGTTGTCTTTGAGCGTCAAAGCTGCTACAGTCTAGCAGGATGTGGTGTTTCGGGTGTCGCAGTGAGGTGTTGTATATTGGTCATCCTCTAGTTGAGGCTGTGTTAGTTTGGTGCAAACAGTTCTATTTCCAGTGAGGATAACTTTTTTTTTGTCGGTGAGATTGATTTGATGTGTTTCATGTGCCCACCGTTGGTTTGATGTCATGGGTGTGGTTGGTTTTGTGTTGTGTTGTGTTGTGTTGTGTTGTGTTGTGTTGAGTTGAGTTGAGTTGAGTTGAGTTGAGTTGAGTTGGGTTGTGTCCATGTGTTCTGGCGATGTGACGTTGTAGGAGTGCTGTGCAATCGTCTTCCGGATATTCCATACTGGGGTAAGTGTTTAATGCTGAGGCTTGCTTTGCGAGCCGGTCTGCTTCTTCGTTGCCTGGGATGTTGGCATGGCCCGGAATCCATAGGAAAGAAAAGTTTATGCTTACGTTATGGCTACAATTTGTTGGATTCTGTTAAGGACTTGATGTGGACAGTAGTCGTAGGTGTTGCTAATTGGCTGAATGACTGATTTGGAATCTGAGCAGATTACTAAGTCTCTAGCTTTACGCTTCATGAGAATGGGAATATCGGCCAGAATGGCTATTGCTTCAACAATCATTAATAAGATCCTGTTCTATGTACTGGCATAACGGTATATTTGTGGCAGCATATTCGCATGATATCGCCCGGAGCGACACGGCACGATAATTTACCGACCGTGGCCTAGCCTACGCAGACGGTGCTTGTTCAAATTTATGATGTATGCTAAACGTATGGAGTTAAGTTGCACTGGTATGTGTGTGTGTGTGTGTGTGTATATGTTTGCATGTGTGTATGTTTGCATGTTTGCATGTGTGTGTGTGTATGTTTGCATGTATGTATGTATGTTTGCATGTTTGTATGTATGTCTGTCTGTCTGTCTGTCTCTGTATGTATGTATGTATGTGTGTGTGTATGTATGTATGTTTGCATGTGTGTATGTTTACATGTGTGTATGTTTGCGTGTGTGTATGTATGTATGTATGTATGTGTACATGTATGTATGTATGTGTACATGTATGTATGTATGTGTACATGTATGTATGTATGTGTACATGTATGTATGTATGTATGTGTACATGTATGTATGTGTATTTGTATGTGTGTGTGTACGTTTGTATATGTGCGTATGTATGTATATGTGTGTATGTATGTGTGTATTATCTGTCTTCCCGCCACTGAAGTTGTCTGGTTGGCAAGAAGTTTTTGTGACCAGTGCGGCTTTCGAAAAAATCGCAGTACGATCGACCATGTCTTAAGGCTCGATACTGAGATTCGTTTGGCTTTCGCGAAAAAGAAACATCTAGGAGCAGTGTTTTTCGACATTGAAAGTGCTTTTGATACCGCCTGGAGACATGGGATCTTGCGGAAGATCCATCGATGTGGAATCCGTGGATCCCTGGGGGTGTTTTTGAGAAACTTTATGACGGACCGACAATTTTGTGTGCGAGTGGGCAATCAGACGTCGGATTGGCTCCACCAGGTTGAGGGAGTCCCTCAAGGCAGTGTGCTGAGCACTTCCCTCTTCTCGCTTCTTATAAATGGCATTGGCAACTCGCTTCCCTCGTCAATCGGAAGATCTCTCTTCGCCGACGATTTTGCGATCTGGTCCTGCAGCTCGTCAGCTCCTCTCATGGAACGACAGCTGCAACTTACAATTTCTCGACTCGAAAAATGGGGACATCAGAATGGTCTCAGGTTTTCCATAGCAAAAACGACAGCAATTCATTTCTGCCGACGCCGAGGTAATTGTCCGGACATGACTCTGAAGCTGTACGGACAAGACGTTCCGTCAGTGCAAATGGCTCGTTTTCTTGGAGTGCAGTTTGACCACCGTCTTTCATACAGAGAGCATATAAAAGCGCTCCGTGACAAGTGTTTTAAAGCAATGGCAATATTGAAGTGTGTCTCCCGTATGTCGTACGGTGCTGACAGAAAGACTTTGCATCTGCTCTACCGTAATCTCATTCGTTCTAAGCTTGACTATGCATGTTTTATATACGACGGGGCGTGTGCCACCACTAAGCGAATGTTGGACCCAGTGCACCACGTTGCGGTGAGAATAATTACTGGAGCATTTCGTACATCCCCAACGGTCAGCGTACTAGCGGATGCTCACGAACCGCCCTTGTCCATGAGGCGTGAAATGCTCGGTCTCCGATACGCCTGCAAAATACGACAGTTTCCGACACACCCAACATATTCAGCGGTGTTCTCCCGTCACATGCATGCGGTCCTTCGTGACCACATTAGGAGAGGAACGCCTTACTGTGTTAGAATGAGGACGCTCCTTAGACAAATGAGACTTCGAATGCAGGAAATTAGGCAGTATGAGCAAATATCTACCCCCCCCCCGTGGGAACTGGTCTCCCCTTCATTGACATTTCCCTCGCTGTCGAGAGAAAACAAGATGTGACAAAAGAGGAACTACTATCACGTACCTTGGAGCACATTTCCTCAGCATATCATGGTTACATCGTTACATACACAGATGGTTCAAAGACAGACACAGGCGTAGGTAGTGCTTTCGTTAGGGGATTGACCACAAGATCTTTTCCCTGCCGCCACACGCCACGGTCTTTACTGCCGAGTTGATAGCCATCAGCAAAACCCTTTCATACATCGAAGTTGACGACGAGGATACCCATGTTATCTTGACTGATTCTCTGAGCAGTCTTTTGGCCCTGCGCTGTTTTAACCAGCAACATGTCATTGTACGAGACATTTTATCGCAACTTACTTCGATACATAACATGGGAAAACACGTTACACTTTGCTGGATCCCAGCACATGTCGGAATTCGTGGTAACGAGCTGGCCGATCAGGCTGCAAGGCGAGCAGCACAAGCACCAAGCAGAAGCGTGCTCCCACTTCCAGCCAGTGACCACTACCCAATTATATCAGCATTTATTATCAGACAGTGGCAGGGCAGATGGGACCAAATGGAGTTCAACAAATTAAAGCAAATCAAACCACATTTAGCGCTGTGGCCCTCGTCCTTCAGCCAAACTAGAAGGGACGAGGTGGCCATCTGTAGACTTAGAATTGGCCACACGCTAGCCACGCATGGGTATTTATTGTGCGGGCAAGGAAGGCCGAAATGTATAAGGTGGTAATGCCGCACTATCTGTGCACCATGTGTTGGTGGCGTGCCCAGCATATACGGAAGAACGTAGGCGCCACTTCGGATATAATGCTCATACTTTGAAGTTGGACGACTTGTTGGGAAACGATTCACGATTTATACACAACAGAGCGGTTTTGTGCTTTCTTGCAGATATAGGATTTGAAATAATATACACACCTTCCTAGCTGATAATTTGCTTCCACAGATATCCTCTGTTACGCGCTCTTCATATGTGGCAATCTGATATGTGATTAAGCAAGCTTGTTATGGGTGCAATATAATCCACTGGGGTTGACGCATCCTAAAACCCTAATAATCAATCAAGAAGTTTTGTGACGTTTTGAAGCCCCGAAAGGGCGTTTTGCTGGTTTTCAGTTTTCGGAATATTTATGTCAACACTATAACGGTACGAGTTGAGCTTGTCTAAAAAAAAAGACTTGTATCTGTGTTTCTCTTTTGTAATCTGTTTTCGCAAACAAGCGTTATTGCCTTTAAAATCCGCATGATGCTGTTCAAGTTGTATGAGACCTCGGGGTCCCTAATGAGCACGGAGAAGGTCAGAAGGATGGGACGAGTGGTCTAGGGGTAAGATGCTCGTCTCACAATCGAAAGGTTGTGGGTTCAAGTCTCACCTGTCGCTACTCTTCGCCCGCGACCAATCGGCGTGAGAGATTGGCGACGCTACATGACTCAACGGTCGACGTGTCGTAAAACCAATAACCAAGGTCAGAAGGAATGGAGGTTAATCTCTTACCCACAGCTTTCTCATTGTGCTATGCTGTTTAATGTAACTGGAGAAGTCCCGGTTCCAACTTGCACCTCCCTGCTGTACGTAATACTGGGACGTTTGACCGTCGTTCCTGCCAATCCTACCAAGCGAAGCAGTCCTTTTCTGATGAGGAAAGTTTTATTCGCACCGTGACCGTTGGTTCCGTCTCTTCGTAGGTGGGCGACCAGATCATTGAGATTAACCAGGTGAACACGAAGAACATGACTCACGGCGATGCCATAGAGCTCATCAAGCAAGGCGGCAGCGTAGTGCGTCTGCTGATTCGGCGAGGAGGACGGATACCACAGGTGAGCATCGGGGCTGTGGGGAGAACGGATACTACAGGTGAGTATCGGGGATGTGGGGAGGACGGATACCACAGGTGAGCATCGGGGCTGTGGGGAGAACGGATACTACATGTGAGTATCGGGGATGTGGGGTGGACGGATACCACAGGTAAGTATCGGAGCTGTGGAAAGGACGAATACCCCAGGTGAGTATCGGGGCTGTGGGGAGGACGGATACCACAGGTGAGTGCCAAAACTGTGGGGAGGACAGATATCACAGGTGAGTATCGGAGCTGTGTGGAGGATGGATACCACAGGTGAGTATCGGGGCTGTGTGGAGGACGGACACTACAGCTGAGTATCGGGGCTCTGGGGATGAGGAATACCACAGGTGAGTATCGGGGCTCTGTAGAGGACGTATACCACAGGTGAGTATCGGGGCTATGGGGGAGGACGAATACCACAGGTGAGTATCGGGGCTATGGGGGAGGACGAATAACACAAGTGAGTATCGGGGCTGTGTGGCGGACGGGCGCCACTGATGAGTATCGGGGCTGTGGGGGGGGGGATACCACAGGTGAGTATCGGGGCTGTGTGGAGGACGGACACTTCAGGTGAATATCGGGGCTCTGGAGATGAGGAATACCATAGGTGAGTATCGTGGCTCTGTAGAGGACGGTTACCACAGGTGAGTATCCGGGCTACGGGGAGGACGAATACCACAGGTGAGTGTCGGGGCTCTGGCGAGGACGAACACTGGGGAAGACAGGGGGTCACGGACTGGGCGGAGGGGACCGTGGGAGAGGGTGGGACTTGTCAGGACGGACGTGAGGGGCATATATGCGGTGTGATCGGAACCTGAGAGGACGGGCACTGACAAGGACAGAGGCCATGTGTGAAGAAGTCTTAACATTCTTGGTGGGGCCCAATACATGGATGCAATGAGTGCTGTCAATTTGGTTGGTGGGGCCAATCCAATGGGATCCCATGTTAAGATGCTACGAGAGCAAGACGCTGATGAGGGCTAAGGCAACGATGGTGGGGCCAGGCTCCACCAACAACAAAAGGAACCCCAGGATGACAGGGACTGTGTATGTGTCGAGGATGAAAACTGGTAGGACGGAAATGTGGGGATGATATGGACTGAAAATGTGTCATGATACATACGAATTTATCGAGTGCAAATGTAAATACTGCCAGAGGAACCGGGATTGTATGAGTGGTGGCGTTTGTGCAGAGGGCTGGAAGTGTTGGACGATGAAGGAACGGAGGGGGGGGACTGTCAAGGATGGAGGCGGGGAAGACCAAGATGTCCACTCATGCACGATTGCGCCACGTCGCTCCATCAGCTGACATGTTGTGCATCGGACAGGTGATCATGGACCAGGCGGCGGCCGCCCCTCTGACACCCACCTCGCTGGGCCCTGCCGGTCGCTCGTCGTCGTCGCTGTCGCAGCCGTACCAGCCGAGCTTTTTCCCGCCGTCGCCGCAGCTGCACCGGCCGCCGCAGGGCTACCCGCCGGCCAACGGGCCGACGCGCGGCGCGCCGCTCACCAACGGCCACCTGACAGCGCCCGTCTACCCGCGCCACGCGCCGCCGCCCACCGACGACGGCCACCTGACAGCGCCCGTCTACCCGCGCCATGCGCCGCCGCCCACCGACGACGGCCACCTGACAGCGCCCGTCTGCCCGCGCCACGTGGCGCCGCCCGCCGACCACGGCCACGCCTACTGGAGCAGGCAGGCCAACTTGTAGCGCGAGCGTGGACGGAGCGGGTCGCCGGCGTACGCCGGCGCACCGACCGCTTCTGTGTAGAAGTGCGTGTGGCTGCCCTCAGTGGCTGGTGATTTCAGTGTTTCTGTGTTTGTTCTGTGTGTCACGCGATCGAGCGTGGAAGTCCAGTGCGAGGATGTCCCGACATTTGTTTGTTTTGCCAGGAAAAGACAATCAGTTATCCGCCGTGAATCCGTTTCGTGGCCGATGCCTTACAAAGAAACGCCAGCTTTGGAGCCGTTCCACCGTGCGCAACAAACATGTACATAGTAGGATAGGCTCGTTACATCCAAGCATTGTACAAAGTGCATGATCAAAGTTTACATGAAGCACTAATAAAGTACAGGTATTTTGAATCGCCTTTCTATTTGCAGAATAAGTAGATACAGTAGCGCATGCCAAGCTGGGAGCAATGTGTTCAGGGCACCCGTCAGTAAGTCCGCTCAATGACCATGGCAGTGCAAGCGGGTTGTGGCTCACATGTCATTATGGTGTCTGCGGTTCGTTAGTCATTTGTACTTTAGGGCGCACCGACAGGAGAAGTTCATACGATCTACTTGCAGAAGATCTATTTTCACATGATCTACTCTCAAATCTGAATGTCCACAAGATCCACAAATCAGCCCTGCATGTTTAGAGGATCTACTTAGAGAAGGAACTGTTCACAAAGATCTGCTCTCGGGTCTGAATGTTCAGAAGATGTACTTGAAGAGGAGTGTTCACAAAATCTACAAGTAGCTTGAAATGTTGACATGATCTACCTCTCAATGCAAATGTTCACAAAATCTACTTCTGAATGGAAATGTTAAGAAGATCTACGTTCCAATGCAAATGTTCAGAAGATCTACTAATACCTGGAAATGTTAAGAAAATCTACTTGGAGGTGGGAATGTTTATAAGATCTATGCTCGGGTGTGAATGTTCAGAAGATCTACTCTTAATTTTGAATGTTCAAAAGATATACTAAAGCATTGAAATGTTCACAAGATCTACTCTCAATTCTGAATGTTCAAAAGATCTACTCGCATGAGAAAGTGTTAACAAGATATACTCTCGGGCCTGAATGTTCAGAAGACCTACTATTAGGTCTGAATGTTCAGAAGATTCACTCTCATGTCTGAATGTTCAGAACATCTACTAATAGCTGTAAATGTTCACAAGATCTACTCTCAATTCTGATTTCCAAGAAGCATAAGTTCAACTAGTTATCGCTAGGTATTACCGCAATGAATAAGGAAGGAATGTCATGATATTGAACGTTAAAGTATAGGTAATAGTATGTATCGCTAAATGACAGGATCTAGTGCCATTTAATGCGCGCTCGTGTGCCGGCATTGATAGCTTTCTAGAGCTCGGCAAACCGGCATATGGGGTGGGAAACTGATATTCCTATGGGAAACTGATATGCGGGGGAGTGGCGGATGGAGAGGACGAACATATTGTATATTCAGACCTATTTGTATCTGGTTTCACGGTTAGCTTAGAGGTGCTATTTACTTATATGTATAACGCCCACCACCAGGCCCCTTCCCCCAGCTGACTGTGAAAGGACAGCACATCACTGACCCACAACAAGTAGGCCACTTTAAGCTACACTGCGCCAGCGTACCTGCCAACAGCAACTACGGCACCATTATAGTAAGTAAGCTCTCTAGACTCCCTTGCATCCAAAGCAAATTTTAGATCTGGCAATATATAAATATACAATCAGTCGTTTACTATTCACGAATTACACCTTGGCCTCAGCAAGTATGGAAACACGTCGGTTGGGCCGGACGACATCCATTACCAGCTGTTTTAAACATCTTAGCAAAAAGTCCCTAACGTACCTACTAGCGGCCATAAATGAAATGCACCAAAGCGACACCTTTCCCGCCTCCTGGCGGGAGAGTGTAGTCATTACATTGCCAAAGCCGCACAAAGATCACCCCCAAAGGTT
The DNA here is from genome assembly GCA_034440615.1 of Ashinkailepas kermadecensis. Lineage (NCBI taxonomy): Eukaryota > Metazoa > Arthropoda > Thecostraca > Neolepadidae > Ashinkailepas > Ashinkailepas kermadecensis. Next base: position 2,546 of record JAOTOM010004781.1, on the reverse strand, counting down.
ATAGACCAAATCTCACTTAATAGCTGTGCTAGCAAGTTGGTCGAGCGCATGGCCTCACGATCTTAGATCAATCTCACGATTGAGGAAATTTCTGGAACACAACGACCTGCTCGACGAATTTCAGTGCGGCTTCCAGCGTCAAAAATCAACTACAGACAATCCCATTAGATTAGTGCATGACATCAAAAGTGGTCTACGCATCAAACGCACAACAGTAGCTGCCTACTTAGACATCACTGCCGCATTCGACAGAGTACACAAGTCCGCACTGACACGAACTCCACAAGATATGCCTACGCGGATACATGGCACACTTCATTCTTGACTTCTTCAGAGACAGGACCCTTAAGGTACGATGCGGTAGTGTCGCATCAAACACCACAACCCAGGAGCAGAGCCTGGCGCAGGGGAGCGTGCTCTCACCGAGCCTCTTCATCATCATGATCAACGACATACTTGCTCACCACACGAACACTTCACTTCAATACTCACTTTTCGCGGACGACATAGCCATTTGGACATTACAATGCCTCCTTCAAGCTGGACTATACCATATTGCAAAGTGGTGCAAAACTTGATGCTTCACCCTGTGCGCAGAAAAATCGGCCACCGTCACATATAGTCGTCTCCGCCCCACACCCAAAAGTATACTTAAAATCGATGGCAAAGCCATCGAACAGGTGAAAAGCTTCAAGTTCTTAGGAGTGCATTTAGACAAAAAACTCAGTTTCAACACCCACACCACCTTCATCTCGAAGCGATGTGCGAAGCGCGTTAACATGCTTCGTGCACTTGCAGGCACAGACGGGCGGGGACAGGAAACACTACTGCGACTCTACAAATCAATCATACGACCCATCCTAGAATACAACGGCATCATTTTTGCGACCATTTCAGAAAGCCAGAGCCAAAAGTTAGAAATCATCCAAAGCCGCTGCATCAGAGTAGCCACAGGTGCCCTCAGCACCATACCGATAGCCCGTCTTCTATTGGACTCAAACACTCCACTTCAGGAGGACACAACAGCTGTGCCGCTACCACATCAAAATCAAATCCATTAAAAAATAATCCGGCCAGCGCTGTTTTACACCCGACAGATACAACAGCCGATATGGGCGCAAACTTCTACCATATAGCATTCAAACTGCCACGGCTCTTTCAGATCTTAGCCTCACAATGCCAGCCACTACAACTCGATCGCCCACTAGGCCATTCAGGACTCTCAGTCAACCAAAAGTCGAGAAGAACTTGCTTGCTCTCGGATAATCGGCGGAGATTCTTGAATCACATCGGCGGAAATTCTGGGCATCTTCCACAAGTTCGCACAAATCACAAAGCAATCGTATTCACGGATGGATCGAAACACGAGGCTAAGGTAGGCATCGGCATCACTGGACCATGTCTCAGACTTTCCAAGCGTCTACCGGATAACTTCTCCATCCACTCCGCTGAAGCAATGGCCATTCTGGTCGCTATCTCCATTCTCATGAGGCGTAAAGCTAGAAACGTTGTAATTTGCTCAGACTCAAAATACATCCTTCAGTCAATTAGCAACACCCACGACTGTCCAAATCACGTCATTGATAGAATCCAACAAATCGTGGCTCATAACGTAAACATGAACTTTTCCTTTCTCTGGATTCCGGGCCACGCCAACATCCCAGGTAACGGGGATGTTGGCGGATTAGCAGTGGATTCAGCATTTAACACTTACCCCTGTATGGAATATTCGAAGACGATTGCAAAGCACTTTTATAACGCCACATTCGCCAACATCAGCAAAACACATGGACATAACACAACTCAACACAACACAAATCCAACCACACCCACGCAATGAAACCAACGATAGGCACATGTAACACATCAAATCAATCTCACCGACAAAAAGAGGTCATCCTCACTGGACATAGAACTTGTTGCACAAAACTAACACAGCCTCAATTAGATGGTGACCAATACACAACACCTCACTGCGACATCTGCAACACCACGTTAAGCATAGGCCACATCCTACTAGACTGCAGTAGCTTTAGCTCTCAAAGACAACCACTTAAGGCATTCTGCCAAAGACAGGGTATCACCCTATCGCTTCCATCGTTTTTTGTCACAAGCACCCAGAACTCCTTCAATTGGTATTTCAATATCTATATGCCACAAAACTAGCAGGAACACTAGGCGCCACACCACCAACACTCACATCAACTCGCAATGCATGACCGCGAAACACTCGTAGGAAGCACGTAAATAGCCATCCCCGCATGGCGTCGGACGTACATGAGCCGATTTGCTTCCCAATTAGAAATAAATGGCTACCATGCGGTGCCGTCGGAAGCAGATGAGCCGACTTGCTTTAGGAAAACATAAAAACTAAAACTAAAAATCAGCATGACGTAAAACGACTACCCAGAGGAGACATCGGACGTAGATGAACCGATTTGCCGTGCGACCCATAACGTAAACGGCTACCCAGAGGTACAGCGGACATAGAAGAGCCCAATTGCAAAACACCGTACTAACCCAACTGAAAACCATGCATGGCATGC